>DWNH01000693.1:0-13742 GCA_018249895.1 Tiana niger
TGACATCTGCAATCTGATGTTGGCAGCGTTTGTTTTGAAAAATGTATTTTAAATTTAAGAAATCAACATAATTTACTTAAATAAACGTTTACTTTAAATGTCATTCTCTAGTCTATTACGAAAGTATTAAATGAACAAAAAGTAACCTTCAATGAAATATTTCACGTAAATACTCACAGATCTGCCAAACTTATTTCTTTTGTACTCTAGAGACTAAATTTAGGAAGAAAAACATTATTAAAAACAAGCTTTTATTTAAATGGTGTAAAAAGGAGAAAATACACTTAACAATAAATGAAACACGTTACACAATTTTGCAAGATTTGACCCAAGCCATACATAAGTACATACATACAAACATATAAATATGGCAAGTTGAATAAAAGTTTGTAAAAAAACCTATGTAAGTCCAAAAAACAGTATCATACAAAACTAAAAATTGAAAGCACGAATATTATAATATTTACGGTGTCAGTTTTTTTGGTTGTGACACCAAGTCAAAAAGTTTATTATAACCCGAGCTTTCGCCGTTGAACTGCAAATTAAAAGACAAAAATTTTCTGTATTTCCTCAATTTAAAATACGTTTAACCGATCTCTATAATTGAAATACAGTCCGTACAAAATTCACTCTTCACTTCTCTCTTACCATTTCGTTCTAAGTGTACCTATATATTGTATAAATTACTAGTCTTCTTAAATATGATGACAATAACTAAATAAATTCTGGTCTAATGCGAGCACGTGTATTAATAATTTTACAAACTAGCCCTACGAGACTACAGTAGGTACATATGTACATACATACATATCTAGAGGCGGATGCGGCTCCGCGAAAGTGTGCCGCGCTCCGCGGCTCACCACCGCACCGGACAATATTATATCGACAGCTGGCGTAAGGGCTAGGCTAGGTTAGGGCCTTCACATATATTATTAAAAACTTAAAAAACCCTGTATATTTGTGTGAAATTGAGTTTTATTCTCGAACACCCTCGAATTTTAATTTCCACTTTATTTTAAAGATTTTTTTTCAATTAACTGCTTCTTTTTTAGATACATTTTGCAACTAAGCGGGGGAGTCCCCATTAGTAGCAAAATGACACAAAAAGGATCCGTATTTAACCGGACACTTTTTAAAATCCTTTTCCGGGCGGCTCACAGACGCTCACAAGACAAGGACAAACCCGGGGAATCCGAACGGATGACAGCCCTAGGTTAGGTTAATACGTGGATCCCTTTGTGTAAACTTATAAATCTTGAGACTAAGGACTTTCACTTGTACACGTATCATACAAGTACAAAGTCAATATAACAAAAGAATATTTTAGAAGGGGGGAGGAAACACCGACACTAGAAATCCGGACTATAGTTTTGCAATGTGGAAGTTATTTGTTATTAGCATCCTATTGTTTTTATTGCTCGCGCGAAAAGTATTACATAATGGTTGCTGCAATATATATAAACTACTTTTATTTATAAAATTTATTTACTATCCGCGAACGAAGGTAGTTTGTTCGGTGAAGTAACTTCATGACGAAACATCCTATGCATGTTATCTACTTTCTTTGTATACTAGCTCTCGCCCGCGGCCTTGCCTGCGTGGTTTTCGGTCTAACGGAATTCACCGGAGTGGATATCATTCTATATGTTAATCTAGGTAATTAACTATATGTGTACCACATTTCATTATAGTTAAAAGTCACAGGTTTTTAGTCGGTTGGAGCCCGACATAACCTCCGTCGGCCCCCATGGCGGAAGGTACTCATCCCGAGTTTTCCTGACGTAAAAGAAAACCCACGACACACAGAATCGTAATGTAGAGTTATGAGTGTAAGGCGTTATTTAATTCGATTACTTATTTGATATCTACTAAAGCACATTACGATACTGAACAAATTAAGCAAGTAGGAAGCCTATGTTATATCAATTTTAGGTACAGGAAATAATATAGTCATCAGTTGAATGAGCAACGGAAAACCTGTCAAAAACGTTGGCATCTTGCGTGCAATTAGAATTCCGTATAATAATTAATTAATACCTATTGAATCTACTAATAGCTATTAGAAAACAGACATTTTAACTACATATTTCCACTCAATGACAACATAAATTAAGTAAAGTACGAGTAATATGAATGTGAATAGTACCGGTTATCATGAAATAATTTTTTTTGTATTGAAAAAAGCAGATAACGAGCATGCAGGCCACCTGATGTTAAATGGTCACTGCAACTCATGCACATCCACTTGCAACTTCAAGCAATACATCTATTGCTACTTTTGAGGACTAAGATGGTCGCCTCGTATTTAGTGAAATTCGGCAACCACACCCTTCTTCCGAAACACAGTAAATTGCTTTATGGTAGATTTGGGTGTGACGTGGGTACCTCCCCCGGGGCAGCCTACCCTCTCTCTTCGTAAATATAGCTATAAAGAGTGTCTTCGTGAAAAATAATTGCAGCAATTATTATTACACTAAAATAAACGCTTTTAATTTCTAATTTCGTTTCAATAAATTAGTTTTTTAGACGCTGACATATTACTGGATTGTTAAGTATAGAAAGAATACAATATTCTTGGCTATTATTGTATTATTTTTAATACTTAATTTTTACTATTAATATATTATTTTTTATTTTTAATACATACCTCTTGTTAACTTATACCTTTTATAGATTTAACATTTAGTCATATTTATCATATCATCTACAATTTTATTGTGCTCTCACATTTTCGCTGAGTTGCTTGTTACGAGATAAGACACCTGTCGTCACTGGCCATTATAGCCGTGGGAATCAAAATTTCAAAACCACTGCCATCAATATATCGGACTTCTCAATAAAATGAAGTTAACATCTAACCAACGAGTATAATAACCTTTTTTGGTAGCCAGGTAACATTTTTTACATCCAAAACGTAACCCGGATCGACGGCGCGTAATATTTTTTTTACTCACTTAAAAAAAAAGAAGAAATATTTATTGTAGTTCAAAAATAAATTACTACAACATATTATATACTGTAGATGTATGGTGATATTAACATTCAGTAATTATTTGATGTTTTCCGTTTGGGGTGAATTTCGATGTTTTATTATAGCTAAAATAAAAGTATTTTAAAAAATCATTCGTATTTTAGTTTACTTAGCAATAATAAAACAACGGAACTCACCCCAAATGGAAAACATCAAGTAATTACTTTTAAAGCTTTTATTATTCTCCCCATTAATTATCCTTCATAAAAACACGGGGTACACCTACCACCTGTATTAAGCCGGAAGGCAACGCAAGCAGGTTCATATTAAACTCCCTTTATAACTTTATACCCATAAAACATATTATATGGTTGTCCTTTATAACAATATACCTACTCGTACTTAATAAATTGATAAAAAGCCGTTTCCCCGTTGGACGCTTTGCAACGAACACCTGACACTTGTTATAACTACTTGCTCGACAGAATTGGTAGTTTTTTCTAACGGAAGTTAATTAAGTGGCTGTTAAAATCCTCTACGAGCGCTTTATATATAGCACAAGTTAGCTACCTACATATTAAAATCAGTTTATTTATTCAAAATGTATTGTTCGACAAAAACTTCAACACAGACACGAATGGCGGGCGTGGATGCAAACGACTAGGGATTCCCGTTTGTTTTCCATTTTTGAAAAAGAAGTTGAATTATTTGACTTTAAGTGTAATAAATGAAAATATTTTCATTTTATTTTGTAATGACTGTAATACTGGCTCTTGGTCTAACAGGAGGTCGTGAGTTTGAGTCCTACCCAGAACACGTTTTTTGTGATGAGCACGAATATTTGTTCTGTGCTTGGGTGTATTGTTATCTATATATGTAAGTATCTATTTACAAAAAAATATGTATGTTTATCAGCTTTCTGGCTGCTCTGCCTAGTTTGGGATCAAATGGCCATGTGTGAGTTGTCCCAAAGATATTTATTTATTTAGATATTTATTTAATAACTAATAAATAGTATAAAATGCATACCTCCTCCAAAATCGGGCAGCTTTTATAGCGCGATTTTTTTATGGCTAATTCCCACCAAGGAATGGGCGGCTTCGAACGAAGAATTGTTTGGCATCCGATCTTCGGGTCCTGGGATTCGTACAGAGTTCCTAGCGTTCTGGAAGATTGCGTTGTTTCCGTGTCTTCTGTAGGAATTCCAGTGATGCATTCGCAACATTTGTGCGGCCTTTTCATAAGTGGTTGCGGTTTATAATCCGCACTAAAGGAGTGCCTGTAGCTAAGCCGCTTTGAAAATCCGTTCGTTTCACTCTGAGATCTTTTAAAATTATTTCTATTATATTGCAAGGGCATTCTCGGTATCTGTTGCACTTCATTAAGAACATTTGGTTCTTCATTAAAATCTGGACGATCAGATAGAGGCGTATTGGGCTCGGAATGATATCCCATTTTATTCCGATGAAGACTTCCATAAAATGGATTGTTATCTGTAAAGCCCGGCGGCGGCTTAATATCGATAAACTTCGGCCGTCGCATATTGAGCGTAGCATATTTCTGTGGGGATTTATGGAATCTGGACTTGTTTGGTAGATCTTTCAATACGTCTTCCGTGTCGGTAGATGGTATTGTGGAATTGTCACTGTAACTTGATATGGGCCTGTCGTTATCGGTAAGGTATGCTGAGGATTCCGAACAGTTGTCTCTATCGCTGTGACTCTTTCTATAGTCGATGGACGATCCCGTAGTGTCCGTGCGCACGGAATGTTGCTCTGCGGCATCCTGGTTGGCTACGTGCTGCTCATACGAGTGGCGGTCTCCGTTACTTAAGCTTGTGAGACTATTTTTTTCGTCCAATCTCAGATCCGTTTCTTGTGATAATTCTAGACTTTTCAATCGCCTCCGAGGTTTCGTGTCTATAGAATCGTAATGAATCTCACTCCTGCCGTTAATGTACTTTACAGGAGAGTTACTGATTGATTGCGGTGGCGTTACTTTGGCATAGATGGGCTCAGTAAAGCTAAGTCGTGACGGTTTGCTCGGAGAAATATTTCTTGGTTCGTTATTAGCTACGTATTGCACTCCACAACTACTGTCTAGAAAATTACTGTTTGGAGGTCTCTGTAGCGTGAAGTATTCAGAATGCCTCTGAGGTAGATTTGAAATATGATTTGGTTCTACTAAATTTCTTATCTTGATTCGACTCCTTGGCGCACGGATCGTTGCAAATCCGTCGTGGATAGGCGAGCTGTTATAAATTGGCGACGTGGTTACCGCCATATCTATTACTGTGTTAAACACGCTTTGTTAAATCCTTCACACTTTGGACAAAAATTAATCACACACTTTATCTCACCAATGCAGTCCTTTCCATACATTGTTTAGGTAAGAATATCTGAAATAATACGTAATTTTTGCACTTGATCGGTAATCTTGGTACTTACGTGAATCTCAAGAATTATCTACTGTCATAAAAGTAAAGAAAACATATGTTAAACATCAAATCAGACACACACGAACGGATTAAGAGTACTCTTAAATAGTTTTTGTAGTGTGTTTAAAAGTGAATGAGAAAAAACTCTATGAAATTATTTTCGTCTGCAAGTGCCTTTAGCATCGTATTGCTCTCAATAAAAGCTCCGATATTTTAGACTGAAACACTTGACGAAACACATTGCCGTCCAGGACTGTATTAGATTAATGGGATCTATAAAAAGATCCATCATATCGGTGGCTACCTACATAATTTGTATGGTTATTATAAAATTACGTAAGAAGTATTAAGGAATAATGCTAATAAATCCACTTGTCTCAGAATGTTGTCGACCGGTTTAGCAAGTATGAAATATACCTATGTATTTCTAAAGACAGTTGGAGTGGCAAAAACAGAGCTTTCAATCTGCAAATAAACCCTGAGGGCATTTGTACTAATGAATAATACACTAAGGTCTCATTTCTTGCATTATTTAACTCATATGTGGCGTCTTCTAAATGTACTTTTTATTCTGCACACGCACTTCATCACCGACCGTGTAATTGCTTATAATTATTGTTATATCTATGAAAGTTATTGCTCTTAGGAACATATTTTTTGATGAGACCACACATCCGGTGCTTTTAATGACTCACAGGGGTTTAATCTATCTAAATAAATCATTTCTTGCTTACTGTGTAACTTCGGTAGGTAGTACGATTTTTCTCGCCCGTGATGTTATCAGTTAAAACATGAGCAGTTTAATTCCAAGGCTGGAAACACAAAGGCATCCCGTCTGCTGTCGCAACTGTTTCTTGGCGACTGTAAATGTTAGTAAGAGCTAACAGATAGCACGTATTATGCTTGTTTATCGATCCATTTTTATGAAAAAGAGACTGTCGTCCAATTATTTGTATTATTATTAATTATTTGTAAGGGTGATTCTGTTTGCCCGGGCAAAGGCAAAACGGGGAAAGCACGGGGAAAGGCAAACCTAAATAAATGTAACAAAAACTTTATTATGATGCTTTGTATGTATCTATTTGCAATGCATGCAATTATTACGTTGCATTCAAACTTAGCTACTTGTCTACAATAGCTTGATGACTCATTTAACCTCTCACGGACTTTAATAAACACACGAGCTTATGTTACAAAATACAAATAAAGCTATTTATGGCACAACCGTAGCTTACGTTTCAGTCCGAGAGCTTATAATAGTTACGTGACTTATAGTGTTGCGAAATTTCTTATTTCATTGATTTGGGACTGTCATAATATTAATACGCGAAAACTTTTTTTTTTGGGCGCAAAGAGTAGTGTGAGATTTTGCATTATTAAAGTTTATATGAAAAAATGAGCAGTAATATAAAATTTGTATATAGTATGCGTGACATATATAATAAATTACTGTTAACAGATGTACTCCATTAGTTAATAGATAACGTTAAAGATGAACATTTATTTCAACCAATCGTTCTACTTGTCATTGATACATGAAAATTGTGGAACTATTTCAATGAACACCTATGTTTTATATATTAGTAAAATACAGCGTTACTGAATTTCGATCGATGCCGATGTACGAGTACTAATTATAAAATTTAATAGATATACGCAATAGACGATTAAAATGAAAATCCGTTATAAGATAGTTTAAAACGTTAAATTAAAATATTCTTGCAAGTATTCAATATGCATCCGATATAGGATTCAAAGCTAAAAATAAATTTATTTGTAAGCGGTAACTTCGATGTTGTGTTAAGAAATAACGTCCATTGCATTATTCATTTATAATGACACAGACAGACAATGACATTAGCCGTTTAGATATGCAACATCTGTAATGCATAATAATTTTTAATTCTATTAAAATTTACCTTTGGTGCAAAAAGGTAGGTTTTGAAACGTAAATTTCAAAGCAAATATGATATTTGTTTTATCAGTTCTTTGAATTTCTCTAATACTCATAAAGGTCATTGCTATTGACATTCAACTCTGCAAAAAAAACATTGTTTGATCATATTATTCGTTGGCATCGCTAAAATTATACTAACTCATGTTTATACAGGAATTCTAGCACACGCACATATTAACAAACGTTACTTATTTAGGGCGAATTCTATTATTTGTAGTTACTGTTATCAATATTATAACTAGAAGCTGCTCCTGTTCGTCTGAGAATGTGTATTGAATACGTCATGTCGTTATACGGGTTAAGTCATAAACATTGTGTGGGCCCTAATAACCGTACGAAGACAGAGGGGAGATCCGGGGCAGACCTTCGGCGGTCCTTCTGTTACAGCAACTAATGCTCAAACTGTGCTAAATGCGATTGTATAATTTATTGACACTTAGAACCTCAAAGCCAATAATGAATCACTGAGATAATTATATTGTTCTATGATATACATAAGTATTTGTCAATAGGAAATTCTATACTTTCTGGTTCTGAGTGCCTGTTAGCTTATTTACAATTTTATTATAAAAACGGTAAAGCAGTGAATTTAAAAACATTGTCAGCTAAAAATATAATTATCCAATATTTGAACGACCTTTAATTTCGCCGATTAATAATTACGAATTGCGATTCAAATTTATTACAAAAAAAAATATTTGTGACACGGATTACATGTATTATCAACTGTTCGAAATCGGTACTTTGGGAAGCCCTGGAGTTCTGTTAGAGTGAGACACAAGTAATGTTTATATACCCCTCCTATTCGCTCCTATACACGAATGTGTCTCGGTGCCCGTATCAACGACCTGTGCCTTAGTCTTTGTAGAGGCCGTAGTAACAACGAGTTCTAATATTTTCATTTCACGGTCATTTAGTAATTTTTCAATGGACCCTGCGCCCTCGATGACTGTAAATAAACATTGCAAAAACAATTCTATTTCACAAACAGACCGAAAGGCTGCTCTTAAACGTACCAAATAATTAACTTTATTCATTAGTGAAACCTATCGTAAAATACGGTTCACTTGTGTGTGATATTGTATCGTATAAAAATCTTATCTCGGAGAGACTTGTAGTGGGACAACTTAGCTAGTCTTTCATAACGTGAAAAATGAAATAAAATAGATAATATATACATATATTAGCAGGGTAGAGTTCCTTGCAATATAATTACTGTATCCATTTACTGCTCACTTGGAAAAAATTCAGGTACCCGCCAAAATAAACACGTGTCTCACTCATCAAGACCGTGACCCCTCAACGGTTTCTATTCGTGTCAACACGAACTACTATCGACTGCACATTGTTTACCGAAGTAATAATAGTGAGATTGTTAACTATTCGCCAAGAGCATAGCTTTACAGCGCCATGCAGTACATTACCAAATTCAGTTTGAAAGAGGCTAGATGTTTTTTTCAACCTAAATTTGATGGCTGGTATGCCGGTACAGAATTATTGCGATTATGACTAACTACTATATTGCCTTAATCTCAAATCTATGTTCGGGTAATTTAGGAAATCTAGAAAAGACAAAGATGATCCAGTACTCTGGCTTAACTGATTCATCCAATGCGTGAGTTGGTGGAGATACAGACTAACAATCACGAAATGAGGACTCCGTTCAGATTGAATCCATTTATTTTTTATATGCTTTTGTCTTTAACTAGGGCTGGTTACCATAAGAACAAACTACTTAACTCACCCATCAAACTCTTGTACTTGAATATGCCTACGTTGTCCTGTTCGAGGAAGAATTACCCAAAAATGGTTGGATAGCTTATTGAAGTACTAGTATGTGATATTTAATCTTTTGCAAACAAAGGGAAAAGAAACTCAGAGGAGTCTAAACCCTGTAGAAACCCAATTTAGACAGGCGAATATACCTTCCAAGAAAGAATTACTACCTTGTTTATCGAGCCCCAAACAATAGTGTTGCATATTTGTTCATATGACACGTGTATTGTGGGTTCCTTGAATAGCGTTTAGGTTTTTTATTAGTGTCCCGTTATCTATAGCCTACACACTGAATACTTGTATTGTGCTATTGTATTTTTGCAGGGTATTGTTCGCTGAAATTTATATCGAGTTCTCTCAATCCCGTTAATATATGCGTAAGACATTTGTTACAAGATCTTAGACGTCGCGTACTTTTGAAATCTGTGTACCAATCATCGTCGGTCGACACTCGACACATTATTAAATTAACAAAGTCGGTGTCTGTTGTTTCACGTATCAGTAAGGTAAATTTATAGCCGTATATTTGGTCAAGGTCTCTTGCATTATACAACAGTTCGTTAATATGAGACAGCCTTGTAATAAGGAGCTCCTTCACGCTTCAAAAGCACACTCAAATTGCAATGGTATACGATATTGCTGCGTTGACAAGGTTAGCCTATCAAAACTAATATGCCAACATCATAAAAAAACTCAAACAAGTCTAGGCACTACGTGTCGAAAAACTTCATGCAAATGTAAAACCTCCTCGGTGACTACTGTCCGCAAGCCTCTACGATGTGACTGACTTGTAGAGCCTATATGTAAAACTTCTTTTTGTTAGACAAGTACTGGTCCAGGGTTCTTTTGAAGGTAATAGTCATCATCATCAACCCATCATAGTCCTACTGCTGGGTACAGGTCTCCTCTCGAATGAGAAGGATTTAGACCGGTCCATCACGCTGGCCAAGTGCGGGTTAGTGGACAAGGTAATAGTAGTGCGGCAAAAGACTGGCGTAAGTAGTCGTACTGCGAATCCGCCTATCATTCTAGTGAGTCCAGGTTTCTCACAAACACCCCTAGTTTTAAATTATTATGAGCGAAATATAAATTAATTATTATTTGCTACTCGGTGAACGAATACGTCATAAAGAAACCAGCATGCAATATTCTTAAAAAGCAAGTGAAGTCCATCGACCCACACTTAGCCGGCATTGTACAGGCTGAATTCTCCTAATATTTGAGAAAATCATGCCCGGTTATAGGACAACAACGGCTTGATGATGAGTAACACATTGCAAATAGGGTTACACATTAGTAAAACACTATCGTCTCCGCTCACGTAGCGCCTATCACGTTGTTTTCTAAGAAAACGTCAAATCGAGTGGCGTTTATCATTCACGAGTATGCAGCCACTCTGATTAGAAAGTAGTTAACACATTTTATGCAACATAAGTTCTTGTACGCTCACTTTTTACGTTTCGTTTCTGCTAGCATCAGGTGTTTTTAGATAGGCTCTGCGGATCTGAGAGGTACTGTTACAACCAACACCGTGAACCAATTTATAGTGTTTTGGAAGGAAAGTGTGGTTACCAATGCTTTAGATCAGGGATTCCCAAATGTCGAAATCCCAAGGGTCAAAGGCACCCCTTTGATATCGATATAAACGAAAACCGCAAAGCTTTTAAATTGGTAAGTATTTTGTATCAAGAGGAAAAAACTAAAGACAGGATTTTTAAAGTGGGGGTCAGAGGTATCAGTTCATATAGCAAAAGGGGTCTCTTGCCCAAAAATAGTTTGTGAATATCAGCTATAAATTAACTATACTTTAAATTGTTCTTTAACTCAATCTATTCAATTATATTACACTATTTAAACGTATAATGTGGCGATCATCTTTGTCATCAGTAGCAAAGGACTGCGGTACTGTCAGAAATTGAGAATGTCTGTGTGTCACCACTTAATACCACATGGCTGCATGTCGTTGCTATTTCTTTAATATAAAAAAGTTAACCGACATTTCTTTTAGGTAATAATTTTTTTTTGCTTTTAGCTTCACACTTTTTATGTGTCTTGCCGGAATGTATTTAAATACTATCACATAGACATAAAATGTAAGATTTCACAAGGTATCTACTTACGATCACGTAATACTCTAGTTCTATTCTAGAAACCTACAAGTTATTCATCAAATATCATGTAAAACATTCCAGAAAATAAAAGCCACACATTTCCGTTAAATAAAGATTAAGCATATAAATCAATCGCATAAACAGATAAACGTTGAAATTTCATTCATTGATCTTCAAACCACGAAACTTGTAAGGGAATTTAAATAATTCCTCGATGTTTATGCTACGCATACATTCCGATAATTGCGAATAAAACTTCGTGAATAAATAAGACGCAAAAAGGATAATGATGATCTAATTGGAATGATATGAGAATCACACGTGTCACAGTTGAGGACGGATCTATAGTGTAGAAATTGTAGATTGAAATTTTTTTATAACAGCGTACGAGTTTTTTACTCTAACTACAATACCTAATTGTCAACGATGTGATATCATTCTTATAACCGGCAACATGGCGGAAATTCCGATCGGAAACTTATGATTTTTAAAGCAAAAATAAATGTTTTATCTTAAAGAATAATCTGAACTTATAACTAAGGAATTTAAGACAACATAATTGAAGCTATGATGATATAACCATAATGTTTTCCTTAACAGTGTCTTATTATTGTTAATGTAACACAATCCAAAGATTTTAAAATTGATGGATAAGCTACACTTTTATCGAAGATATAAGAACCTAGACTTTTCACTATAGTTATAAAATAGTGAATACGATACTGGAATTAAAGACAATAAATTATAAAACAAATGATCTCATGCTATAAAGTGTAAGTACCTATTGTAAGTAAAACTTTCTTCTTTATAAAACTGAACTATATTTGCGAAAGTAAAAGACTAAACCAACTCGAGCAACGTCTGATGCCCGCGCATCTGTCGCGCACATGGCCCATAAGGCAAAGCGCGCATCATGGGATATTCGATACGACCGAGAGGTGAACACTGAACACAAACTGCGTCATGTGCTTTAGTTTATCCGATAATATATCGGTCAAGGAGCATCGTATTATGGCATTTATGACTCTACATTAAAAGTTCTTGCACAACCAACCACTCTAGACAAGCAGTAGCCCACAAAGAATAGGTGAAATCGGATACTTAGTGTCAGCGTCGAATAATTTATAGCAGTAACGAATTCTGGTAACGAATGAACGTTATCATGTCGCATATTAGCATAAACATTCGATTTCTATACATTATGGGCGCCGTGGCTGTCCAACCGAAATCCTAGCGATCCGGAACGAGTTATTGGGCATTCATACTGTAGGTATCGCATAGCAAATTATGGTTGTTTGACATGAGAATGAATTTTGCAGACGTTGCTCGTAAACTAGCTTGTAATCCATATGGGTTGGGCATTGTTCACAAAGACCGTACGACCTATACGGGACATATTACATTGCTGAACACAGTGCTCCATTCTAAGGGCAACCATGCGACCTCCAACCTCTTTGTCTATTGTCATGCTAATTCGCAAATAAGTAATCAAGCGAGACGGATTAATACATAATGCATAGGTTGGAACTATTTCTATTAAATTATACAATCGGTGCTGCAACTTAGATATGCTGAATTAATATCATAAATAACATATAAACGAAACGCAGATAAAAGCTGTAGGGAAAGTAAAATATTGTAAAGTTCAAGTAATTAAGAGATAAATTCGTGATGTTTAATCTACGTTGTTAATGTATAACTGATAATACAGTTCAGATAAATTATAAAGTTTAAAAAACGCTGTGATAATTGAGTATAGGGAATTGGAATCGGCAGCATTTCATAAATGTTTAATTGATAAATATAAGAGCAATAAATATCATACACAAGGAAAAATAACATGAACAAAACAAGATTGTTTAAAACTATTTAAGTCTCGAATTTGGGTGTATCTTTGATGACTAAAAAATAATATATCAATCGAGCAATGTGATTACAGAACATCGTGTAATCCTTATCGCAAGGGTACTGACATTCCCGAGCTGATAAGATAAAACGAAACATTGCAATTAAGATATTGTTAACAAATTGGATCTAACGATTGTTGACGCTAACGCCATACGTGCGCTTAAATCCTTATCTACGAGTGCTTCGACGACTCAAGACCACCTCACGTGTGTAAACATGGCCTAAGCAAAATAATACTCGTAAGCCGTAACTATCCACTCGTTTTGATCCCGCCTTATGTAAGTATACGTGTAGGAGCTACCGACTTCCTGGCTAGATAGAGCATGATCTCGACTGGTAGCTTCCTTTCCGTTTCGTCTCAAGATGATATAATGAGTAAACCACTCAGGATATCCGTACCTACATCGCGTGTTTACTCCCAAACCAGTTGAGCTAACAGAAAAGGACTTTTTAGGAAGCATCATTCCGTGAGTTCCCAGTACCGGTTTTGAACAGTTGCATTGTTGTAACCAGTTGCTATTGACCGCTAAGTTAAATAAAAACTGGTAGGCAAATGGACCAGCTTAAACAGTTTCAATATTT
>DWNH01000694.1:0-13742 GCA_018249895.1 Tiana niger
GCGTTGCCGGCTTTGGAGGAGAGCTCTTTTAGCGCCTTTCTTGAAGATCCCCATGTCATAGTCCGCCGGGAATGCCTTTACAGGGAGAATAACTATATGAATCGCAATATGGGAGGCGTATATGCAATGCACAATTAAAGACTACTGGATGGAGTCAGTAATTGTTATAAAATTTAAAAACGTAAAAGATTGAAATAAATTTAAGATGGCACGACGTTGTAGACTACCAAAGTCTAAGACGCTTAGTGCAGTTAGAAAGGAATAAAGCCAATGGTTATAAAAAATTGCTTCTTTACATTACTCATGAATAACAGATTCTTACACGATTATTTAAAAATCCCTTGACGTTTAACCAAATTTTTACAAGGATTACAAAAAGTAAACCTTCATAACACCAGAATTGCGTGCCTGTTTCGACAATAAAAATCATAACATTATGCAAATGGTCATTACGTTCCAGCTGACCTAAAAGCACAGTACCTACGTAATCTGAGCCTTAAAAGTTCTTTTGAACTGTCATCAATGTAACTCAACTTATTATTCGGCAATATTCCAAAAGTAAACGTCGATTTTGACTCACTTTGAAAAACTTGGTTCGTGATACAAGCTTTATTGAGTAGATGATCGAAAGGTTCAAAGAGCGCTGTCTTTTAGCTAATAAGATGACCTCCAGAGCCTGTTTCTGATCTGACGTTAACAAGTGGCACAACAAAGAGACTGGAATCCGGTTTCAATGTCAAGTAATTTGTTATTTAAAAGCAGGATAAGACGGTAATGACGTTTGCGAGACAGAGTAAGCGGAGACTCGACTCACAGACAGTGATTGGCGATGAAAAACGCATAGCTTGGCAATCACTATTTATTTAAGTATTTAAGGACATATCCTCGACGTCAACGCGTTTCATTGTTGAAAAAGCCTTGAATACTAGTCTATTCTTCCAAAAGGTGCTTTCGGCAGTGAGAAAAGCTTCGCAGTCATACGGGATGTGAATAAAAGGGAGCTTGAGGATCTTTAGCCAAAGATCATCGAACTCCCTTTACACAAAATTAATATACATACCAGTCAGGTTAAGTCCTATGAATACACAGTTGTACTTTTACTTGTAGCTTCACGCATAATAACAGTCTTATACTTTGAGCTAGGTCATTGAGTCGTCTAAAGATTATAATTAAGACTTTCCATCTGGCTTTGTCAATCTAATCAAGTCAAATCTATCTCGCGTCTCTTACGCCTTTCTTCGCTGTACCTATACATACTGTATTGCACTTTCCTCGCTTCGCTAGACCCGTTCTTTATTATTCTATAATGAGGAACGTTTCACATTTAATATCACAATTACCTTTCCACTCTCGCACAGCGCGATCCTACTTTGTGAGCGGTGTAATTATTACACTTTTGTGACAAATAGGTTCATGAAGCTGTTCACGCGGAACGAAAGACGAAATTGGAAAATCGTGAAGCATTTATTTTTAACGAGATAAAAGTAACTCTGTTGAAGTTGAGGTGGTAATTTTGAAAATTATAAATTATATTAATATTGAAATTCAATATATAATACCTGGAACTAACTCCCAGCAAGCCAGCTTTCTTCCCACGCAACCGTTTATTGTGAAACAATTATTATATTTTAGCCGAAAAGACGATTATTTTATCCTAAGAAATAGCAACACATCTTATTATTTCCTTAGATAAAGCGTCGGAATTATTGGATTTTATATTAAAATCTTCCATTTTCCATCAACTGACCTTTGACAGTTATGGACTAAGAGAAAATACTTCTCACCAGAGTAGACCAGTACTCAGAAAGATAATGTAGTAAATAGGTACAGTAGCTTCATCGAAGTTTACTGTACTGGGTTATATTACAATTGTATACAATTCTCTATTATCGTTTCACATACAAATCTGCTATAACAAGAGCTCTCAGTTCGTACAAAATAATACTTTGACTGGCAGCAGAAACACACGCTCGCCAAACAATGCTGGGTCCTCATAAAAACGGCATACTAATCAACGACAAAGAGCGGGCACAGAATATAAAAAATAATCGATTCCTGTTACAGCACAATAAAATTATATTGCACTCGATGTGACGAATCGGTGAACGAACGAGGAACGAGAGCGGCACTACAGCCGTAGTTCGATAAAACTCGATAAGTGGATGAAAATTCGCGAACAGAATAAATATCACCGAATACTTTTTGCTCCGTCCTCGATCGTTATTTATTATTTATGGAAATAGACCTGGAAACTCCATCGAGGGAAGGTCGTCATATTTTTCTTAAAAAAGTAATGTCCCCCGGTGCGGCGCCCGTTTGTCATGCAAATTTATGCGATCCGTTTTAGCGTTCGTTTTTAAACCGAACGCGATTTCTAGACGGAATATTGAATCGCATTGTGAATAAAAAAAGAGCTGATCCGATAACTCCGAGTCATATTTTGTTGTCACGAAAGAAGTTAATCGAAATCATAAATTAGGGAACCAAATCTGGAGGCATTAAAGACGTTTTATGGTCATCCGTTGACCGGATTGCTCTACCGCAGACGAGTACAAGAAGAACTATTAACGATTTAGTCCTTTTAGTGACTATCATTTCAACTAATGTTATAAAAGTAGCTAAAAATATTTATATTCATTTCTTACAAAAGAGTAACTTGAACAACAGGCAGGCCCATAACAAAATTATAACGAGCACGCAATGAATTTGGTACATGGAATAAATTTTTATTCCATGATTTATTTATTTATTTATTTTGATGATTGATTTATTTATTTTATGATTTGTTTACCATATAAACCCACAATGAACAATATTATTTATAAAAGACATCTAATAATACATTCATACTAAAATTAATGTTTATTCACTTTTCATTACTACGTGTGGAAAAATACCTTAAATTGTGTTATCTAGACCAGAATTTTTGGTGTTGTATTGTACAATCAACAATGCATAATTTATATCTATTTTTTTATTTACTATACAGTTTTACTCGTATATACATTATTAATTTAACTTCTTTATGTCTACAGCTCGTATCTCGCTTTGAGTGTAGCAAGTCTGTATCGGTCGGACGAGCGAGCCGACGCCACAAGTGCTCACCACTTATTTGGTCAGCAATCACGTACGAATAGTCCGTCAGAGGCTAACAACTTTTTAGTGAATTGGTTTATAAATCCACTTGAACGCTATTAAATAAAACTCCAAGTTTATTGAATTAACCGTTCTACTGAGCTTTACTTGGATGCTGAATTTTAATAAGTTTTCGAAAACTTTTCTACAAAAAACTGAATAATTGGTTTATTGTTGATATAAAAGTTGCCAGAATCGTTAAAGAAACAAAAAGCTGTGTGTAAATGTTCTTCTCTGTCTGATTCTGAGATTCTCTCTGTGACTACCAAGTCGGAGGTCAAGGGCGCGATTCGTACTCAAGACAAATGTCTATGTTTATGATAAATACCGTAGAATACTGTAATAATGTAATAATTAATATGATTAAATATCCCTGTGTTTTGAAAAACATGGTGGAAAATTTTGCAGTTTTACGCGTTTCCGTGTTCTTAATCTAAAATCTTCATTGCAGTTCATAGACATCCATATCTAGTGACCAAGCTTCGAACAATACTGAATACATATCTGAGGTTCTATACATACGTACTTACCTAATTGCGAGTTCTGGGAACTAATACACACCACATATACACTTAAAGTTTCAGTATAGAAGCTTTCCAAGCCAATCTCTTTAACAAGTCAATACCCAAGTCTCCCGACATGTTATTATGAATAATGCCATCATAAGTTTATCGACGTCGTAAATTACCAGCCGAATCTGGCAACATTAAGAGGCAGTTTATGGGGAAACGATGGAGTTGCTCCAAATTGGGCGTCGTTTGACTTCTATCGTTTATCGTCTCTGGCTAATGTGGTATTATACCGTGTATCTTATCAAGAAAGTCAAACAAACCAATTAGTTAATCGGCTTTAGACGCCTTTTTGGTTATAGACCGAGTGAAAAATTCCGGCGGAAAAAAACTATGGGCAATAAATAAAACTAAATCTCTCGGCTGCATATTGCATTGGAATTAATAGAATAATATTATTTTAAAAAGATAAATTATCCGGATGATAGATAAAAAATCCGGAAACCGGTGACCCTGCAAGCCATCACTGAAACTTCTAACTAATTTTATACGTTTTGAACTCTTCGAGTACAAAAATTCTATATAATTGTAGATTGGAGAGTTATCTTTCCGCTTCAAAGCATTTATAAAAACAAAAGATATTGTTTGATATTATAGTTGCCTCTAAGATGCTGTTTTACATCCTTTTTCAATTGGGTTTGGAGTATCGGTCTATATAATCCTACTAATATTATATGCGTGATAATTTTTATGTTTAGATGTTTGAATGTTTGGACTGATTTAGATGAAATTTGACACACAAAAAGTTTATAACCTGGAATAACATATAGAATACTTTTCACTCTGGTCAATACCACGGCAAGACCAAATACCGCGCAGGGGAAGCCACGGGCGAAATCTAGTGAATAATAATTGTTTAAAACTTTCTGTCTTACTAAATTTCACAAGGACGATGTCGCGGCCACTTCCAATTAATTTAATACATTCAATAGTTTAATTGGGCTGGAACTTGCCTGGTAATCTGTCTGGTTAGGATCCAATCCCAGTAATTTTGTAAGGCTCTATTAGAAATTAGGTTATAGACGGTAGACATAGTATTCTAATTTACGCGTTCCTAAAGACACGATCCAGATGGAAAGGCAAGGTTTACGGCAGCATTTAATTATGAGCCGACTGTCATAGAGCCAAGTACAGAGTTATATAGAACTTCGATCCTATTTAAGGTTGGATGTTGAACTTATATCGGGTGGCTTTTTCACAGAAATGAAGCAACAAACGAGAATTCAGACCACCTCGTGTTAAATGGTCTCTGTTACCCATAGACATATATATTCAACCTTTTACAGTACCATAGTCCTACTTGAGATCGTGCAATTATTTATTTATTAAATTTATGCGTATTTGCTACTTGTTCGAATTAAAAAACTACTCTCTTGCTATGCTAATTTAAAAAAACATTATCTATTATTATCCAATATTTATAAGATCGTCCATTTCCAATAAATATTTGCGTAATTGTATAAAGGACACGTAAAATAAGTCAAGCGTATTGTAGAGTCGCAAAGAAAATTCACTCTTAAAACTGAAATACAGTACAACGGAATAGTGACTATAAATTGAAACATTTTTGTGAAGCGACCCGTTAGTTAACTCATCGCTGACTTCGCAATGGAGCCTCTTTTACCTACTGCGTCCGTTAATGCCTTTTAATGTAATTTACACAGAGGATAGGGACTTGGGGATGTTGAGAACTGTTATTTACGTGGAAGTTTCTTTGATTAAATTCATGAATGACCTTCGAAGTTGAAATCAAAGGAGCAAGTTACAAGTTGACTTGAATTGAGATTCTAAATAAAGAACGGGATTCTAATAAGAAATTGTTTGCACTTTTTTGTGTGTTCTATCGCTTATCATTTCCGCTGTGTTGTACTACCTTAAAGAAGTGTAGGTTTTTTATGATTTTAACCTTGGAAATAGGTAGACGAGTCACCTAATGATAAGCGGTCACTGTCTCCTCTGAACAAGAGCAACACCAGAAGAGTCGCTAATGCGTTGCCGGCTTTGAAGAAGTGCTCTTTTAACGCCTTTTCTGAAGAACCCCATGGCATAGTCCGGCGCAAATGCCTCTACATTAAGACTCGGGTAGGACTTAGATACTGCCTGAAAGTCAGTTAAAGTCCACGGGTTGCAGTAACCACTTAACAGCCGGTGGCCTGCATATTCGTTTGCTACTTTTATTCGATATAAAAAAAATCTTTCCATAACTTAGACGGTGACGGCGTCCACAAGTAAATGATTCTCCTAATACTACTGTCGCTGCAATCGATGGACACAGATGGCCCCATATCAAGTAGTACAGAGGGTGTCACTCCAGTGACATGTTATTGTCGCCTTTAATTTCACCAAATATCTTCAAAGCTTTCACCTTCTTACATACATTATATCGAAGACTGCTACAAACACTAATAGCATATTCTATAAAGTCCTGGCTGCCAATGTAGCTTGTCGCCACACCGACATTTACATTTATAACGCGGTTAGCCGTAAACATTTAACTTTATGCAGATGGCGTTGTGGCTTCGAACTCCTGCCCACTGCTCCTCTTGTAATGCATGATGCAACGCCGATTCAGCTTTATTCGCTTCCATGCGACAGTCAATTAATTGACGTACTATAAGTAATGTTAACTCACAAAATTTATTTACTCGTTGTATTGTTAGGTTGTTATTTTACGAGCGGCGTCCTTCGTTTGTTATAAACAAGATTATGGACTTTCTTACGTTACACAATACCAAGCGTGGCCATCTCCACACACGCCGACACTTCGTCTAAAGTACACAATACAGATCGATCCTGAGCCTCTCGACCCACCTAAAGCAAACTCGAATTACGCGATCAAAGAGCGACCTTCTTCAGATAATTATGTTAGAAATAACCAAAATACTTTTTATTTCCTGGTTGAATATTTGAATGAATACATTTGGACGTATCTATCATACATCCATGACCCTTCGCCATGACTGGCGTTAAGTGAAAGATTCGAGGGAGGGGCTCGCGACCCGACTAATGCGAGAATGAATTATGACGTCATATATCGGAGATTTGTTATGACAATCTTTTTGATGGAACTTTCTCGTGGGACACTTCCACGTGTTGTTTGCAAGTGATTTTATTCTCCATGTAGGTACTAGGAAATCCTTGGAAGTTTTCCGCGTAAAGTTCATAAATAAACAACGTTTCATACAATAAATATTATTTATAAGTTGAGAATTTACGAGTATTTACATAGTTAACTTATAAACCCTTTGAGGTATTAACATCATATAAAGTATATACGTTAGTTTAGTATATATTCTAATAGGAAGATGTACTAACGTACGATATCCTCGTACAATGGAGGATAATTTCATCACAATATTTTCAGCGGCTTTGAAGCCTTTGAAGGCTTTTAGGATATTACTATTACTTAGCACTCTAAGTGTTGTAACTAAAACACAGATGAACAGAATGAAGTATTATTATTTTTTATTTTAGTATCACAGACAGATACTTTAAATTTATACATCGAAAAGATAGATGGCTGTGTAAAAAAATTTTTGTTTAAGAAACTATGATGATATATACATATTTATTTAACATAATATCTTTATACGGATACCGGATTTTCAGTTTCACTGCGGTGATAACTCTTACGAAGTTTAAAATACGAAATATATTTTTTCTAAATAAAATATGCTCCATGAATTGTATTCTAGAAACTCTTGACATAGAAACGATTTTTCATCTGTAACACTCGGGAAAAATAAACGAGAAAAAAAATAATTACTTACCCGTAGATCTCGTTTTAATTATTTTCTATGAAACTAAAAGTCATTCATTTTGGTATGAATATATTATGCACTTTTGTTTACTTAGGCGAGGTATTATGTTTAAGAATATAATACCTTGCGCGCTGCAAGTATTATCCTTTCAAAAGAAAGTCTTACAAAGCGCTAAAGTGGGTTATATTTTAATGAGTATTTTTCGAATACATTCTCTTTAACGGTGCCTCCTTGCTGCCGTAATGTAGCATTTAGCAGTAGCGGTGGTAGGCTCAGCCAATCGGGGAGGTGCCATCGCCACACCCATATGGTGTAGCTATTTATTTCTTTTAGGAATAAATATGCCGTGGTTACTGGTGCACACTTTCAATAAGAGGCAACTATCAATATCCTGAGACAATAATAATAAATATATTTTCACAATTTACTCACGGCCATCTGATCCCAAATTAAGCAGATCCTGTGCTATGGTAACCAGACAACTTATAAACATACATAAATGTTTTTTAAATACATACTTTTACATATAGATACACCCAGACACAGAACAAACGTTCGTACTCATCACACAAACATTTATTCTAGGTGGGGATCGAACCGACGACCTCTCATTTAGCAATCAGTTTTAAATGATGAGTTAAGAGTTCTGTTTGTGTCTAGTGTGTCCATGGTATCCACGACACAGTGTGAAGCGTTGCTGTCTACATCCACAGGTCTAAATCTTATTTTGTTTTTAAATCATATTATAAATAGGATCAAGAATTTAGAAATCTAACACCTTTTAGATTTCTTGTACAAAAATTGGATTTAGGCCTATAGTTCTACAAGATTCCGTCAATGATAATAAAAGTCAAGTATTGAAAAAGTAAGACGACGTATCTCTCGAACCCATTTCAACCAAAACTAGACATGAAACTACAAACGGTTGTTACGTATTTCTTCTCAGACCTATTGGTACTGACTACATTTTTTGGCGTTGGCTTCGTCCCTTTATTATTTTAAGGCGTTAAAAGAGTCCTTGTAGGCTGGCAACGCAAGGGCAACCCCTCTGGTGTTGCAAATGTTCATAGGCGACGGTGACCACTTATCATCAGGCGGCCCGTATGCCTGTTTGTGAGTCCTTTTACATAAAAAGAATTGCACATTTTGGAGAAAAAGTTTTATCGAATTATATTTTTATTTTATTTTTATTGTAACTTGTAATTGTGACACCACATACTAAGCAGTCTCTGAAACGCATATAAATCCATATTCAATCTCACGCAGTAACATTACTCTACCTGATTTTATTTAGATGCGTTGCTACTTCTGAAGACAGAGATGGTCGCCTCACGTTTAATGTGCTCTGGTAACCAGTGATCGGATCAATCAAGAAGCAAAGGAAAGCTAAAATATTTGAACGGTTCACACAGTTATTTTCATTTTACACGACAAACTACAAATTAGACCCTTTGAAGGCCCGACACCACAATTAACGTATGTTGATACTACGCTTCCTTCGGGAGAACCCTTTGCTATTTCAGAAACTCTTATGAAAATGCTTGTGTAAATTACATTACGGGTTAGTGACAGGAATGGGCATGATACCAAAAATTTTTAACCGGCTTCAAAAAAGGATCTGATTTGCATAATTCTTTATTTTTTGTTCGAACATACTCGTATAGAACGAAACAGGAGCTGTTCAAAGTTTTTGTTAAAATATTTTGTTAATAATTTTCTTTCGGGATAGGTAAAGTAACAATCTTTTTCAAGATGCATAAAAATAAAATTATCTAAATAGTAACCTTTAAAACAAAGTTGACCTCAAAAAGGGTCTTAAAAGAAGGTAAATTAAACTGTCGAAAAGTTAAATACGTTTATTATTTTAATAAAAAACCATTGTTTTATAAAATAATAAGCCATCTAATTAACTCTTGGTTAGTTTAATATAGACTTGTCTTTGCTTAATTTAATAAAATATGTAACTCTCACAAATACATAAGTCTAGACAAAATGGAAGAAGATAAAAAAATCATTACTAAAGAAGCAAGAAACAAGTATGCAGAGGCACGTAGCTGATTTGACATGAATATTATTCTTTTCGTCGGCAGCAAGGTAAGTGCGATTGTTCATATTTACGTAACTAGCTACCTTTTTAATTGGAAAAAAGAAGCAAACCAGCATGCATGCCACCTGGTCTTAAGTGGTCACTATAACCCCTGGAAATCCAGGCAGTACCTTAGTCCTACCTGACATCGTAAATAGATGCGTCACTACTTCTGAAGCCTCGTATTTAGTGTGCTCAGGCAACCACGCGCTTCATCCGAAACACACCATATTGTTTTACAGTAGAATTGGGTGTGGCGATGGTACTTCCCCTGACGGCGAAACTACAACTATGAGAAACCTGATTTTTAACCATTGAATCAGATGTTAGCAACCATCCTCCAATAGGCGAAGTACAGGTTCCAATTGATCCAGAAAATACTGGCAGAGTTGAAACTAGATAATCTAAGCCATTAGAGTTAATCTTTTCTGCATGTCCTGAAAATGGAAGCATTAAGGGATATCCAATGATCTGAGGCTAATCCGTAGTTACAATGTCGTTTGGGGATATTTATGGGGGTCCCTGCTTGATTTACGTATGAAGAAATAATGGATACACCATTTTATATATATTAATTGAGCACTACGATTTGTATATTATTATATACAAAAACATTACATAAATGTAACGTTACTGACGTACAAATGAAAATAGTAGTAGTAGTTGTAGCCCAGCTGGGGACAGAAATCTAAATTCGTAAATCGAACCCAGGACGTCTTTAATGACATACCGGCATGCTTTTACAAAATTTCGCATTAATATAATACAACAAAATAATATTATCTTGAAATAAATAAATTTTTTTATTGAATAAAAGTCGCAAATGAGCATACAGGCCGCCTGGTGTTAAGTGGTCACTGCAACCCATGGACATCCACTTGCAACTACCGGCAGTACCTTAGTTCTACCTGAAATCGCAAATGGTTGCGTTGCTACTCCTGAGGACTAAGATGATCGCCACGTACTTAGTGAACTCCGGCATCCACAACCTCTTTCACAACAAATCGCTTCACGGTAGATCAGGGTGTGGCGGTGGTACTTCCCACGGCGGCAGCTTACCACCTATAAAGCATAGGAAATCCGAGTGTCAGAATAGCTGTATTGAGAAACAGTTGTATTAAAAATTGTATTAAGCCAAAATTTAGACAGAACAACGTCTGCTGAGTCCACTTGTATGGAGTAAATATTTTACAGTTCCCCATATACCCAAGAAACCTTTACCAGATACCATAATACTAATATTCGAACCAGCATATAACGGAACTATGGGTACATAACTTCTTTACTGATACATAATCGACAATAACCTTCTTATTAACAATAGCCATTACCCATTATTTGTTTACCATCCTTTGCCGGTTGGGTGGATCCATTTAAACGAGCCATAAGTTACGAATTTCATTCAGCAGTCAATCAATCTTCGTACGAGTATGTGCCCCGTGGGTCGGGCGGGGCAACTATCGAACCGTGTATAATTCCTTATTGTCGAGAACTACTGCTTCCGACTATGTACTGTGTGAGAGGGCGGAGCGGTAAGCGGTTTTATTATTTCTATAGGTAAGAAGTATCAAAGGCTAAACTAAATAAGGCTACTTAGATAATACCTACCTAAGGTTGTATGTTGATGCGTTGCTGTTCTAATGGACTGGATGGTAACCTCACGCTCGAAGTATCTACCTGCTCTGTATCTACTATAGATTCGAAGACATAAATCTTCTATGTATATAAAAGTGTGTATGTATGTTCCCTAAGGACTCCCAAACGGCTGGACTAATTTTGACGAAATTTTCATACAATCATCAGATTAGCCTAATGGGTGATCCTGTCAAGTTTGGCAGCGATCGGATCAACGGTTTTTTTTTGTTTTTGACCCAGTGAACCGAGCTGATTTGTTAGTAAATAAATTCAGACTTATTATATTTTTATTGTTAACAACAATAAATCCCACATCGTGCCACTGAATGACACACAAAATCAACGTCTTAAGCTCAGTCATGACCGCTTTATGTGACACTTATCTCTGTGTGATGATTACAAAGTGATGACTTATTGATGCTCATGTTATTGTCTCAGAGTCGCTTCACTAAGGCACATCTTCATTAACAATCGCTTCCGCATATCACAGTGTCCTCACCGCATCGTTATAGATAATGTCACATCGATAACCATGCGTGGAAGCTGCATATCGCCAGTGATCGAGATGCGCGCGCGATGTACAGCTGACAGTTCCTAGTGTCATAAAAGTGAGGTTGCCAGTCAAAGATTGTCGGCATAAAAAATTTAAAGCCAGTGTTGCCAGATTCAGTCAGGTATTCTTATTATTTTAATTTTTAGATTTAATCTCTATATTCAAATTCCGCCTATTATAAAGGTAGGTAAATTATGATATTAATAACTTTGTCTGAATTGTTAAAATACGAGATAATTTAATAATATGTCATCTGTTCTTGAACATTGCAACTATCACAGAAAATTCATTGATGTTTGCAACAAAGTTAAGTAATATAACATTCAGTAATCCATCCAATGAATTACTTATTGAATTGTGAAGTGGTCGCCAATTGCAGTGGAAATGGTCGTATTGTTCGCCTACAAAAATTAATTACTCAACTCACCCATATTAGTCCGTTATATATTCGTAGATAATGTTCGTATTATATCTTCCGGCGGACGGACGTAATGAATCAATGACACGAATTAGACGAATAGAAAGTTAGTAGGTACTTACAGATAATTCAAATTATTATTGTAAAAATGTTTTATCTTACAATGTAAGTAATTAGATGTTTTTTTTTCAAAAATGTAAGCAATTGCGTAACATCCAGAATTGTATAACAATTGCAACTGTCAGTATTTGAACACCACCACATTTAATTTGACAAATTAATACATTTTATCAAATAAATAAGACGACTTGTTTAATGTTGAGGTTATCGTACCGTTCCTCCATTCACAGGTTCCTGAGTTCAATTCCTGGTAATTTAGATTTCTGTTCCTAGTCTTGGTGTTAGTTTGATTAAGCTATGAGTGTGAAGCGTATAAAAATGTATTTTATGGTAAACATCGAGATGTGCAACTTATAGGCATGTTTTTATAACTAATCGTCACCACTCATTGAGCTATTTAAAACTCACTAGTGCAACATCACAGCGATAAAAAAGAAACGCGTGTTGTTTCCAGAAAATGAAAAATCGGATCCCCTACATATTGACATTTACCATACCATAATCAATGGCATGTTGTCGGCTAAGATGGAAAAGACATATCCCCTTCCTGATCCCCCATGTCATATTGACAGAAAAGCACAGACCGTTTTCTATAAATGATTATAGAAAATTGTACCCAACAAGCGCCCGTTAGCTGTGACTCGATAACTACCGTCATTTTCTAATTACATTTTTTTAATCGCAGGTTCATGGGACACGCTGATTACTTAAGCTATAAAACATGTTGAAAAATTATACAATTAATTCATATCAACATGTTATGGTAATCTGTTATCAATTATGAATTTATTAGTTTCTGAATTTAAAAAGGCTTTAAGTTCGGATGAGTGTTGTGGTGGCTGGCAAAGATTGATTGCCGACCCATATTGGTCAGTTATATTGATAGCGCCCATATGTCTTACAGCGAATGAACGTGTAGTGAGTGAATGACGAAATTACAATCAATCATCAGTTCTTATTAGACAGAAGGCCTTCCCAACCATTTTTCGATTTAAACGAATTGAACACTAGAGTACGCGCGACTTCATTCGCGTAAAGTTTATAAGACAAACTATTTTAAACAATAAAAGATGTTTATTCAATAAAATTTTTCAGTAAGTCTAACGTGGTCGTGGATTTTTTGAGCACGCTAAAGGCTATAACTAAAAACCAATTCATACATTGGGATAAAATGAAGCCGTTACTGGAGTGTGCTATACTACTTTAGGACTATACATAAAAATAGTGCAGCGATTTTGGTACCTGTTCACAAAAATTTTAAAAACAATTCATTCGTCTCTATGGATTTTTTAAAATCATAAAAAGTCTTGGTAAAGTCATTGGAAATTAAAACACCTTAGAAATAAATGTATTGGATCTAAGTCATAAAGGAGATGGCTAAATAGAAGACAAAAACAAAATCATGTATCACAGCAATGATATTATAAATCGATTTAAAAAACGATTGGTTTAAAAGAAAAATCTT
>DWNH01000695.1:0-13741 GCA_018249895.1 Tiana niger
GACTTAATGCTAAAAGCATTCTCTTCCAGTCTACCTTTGGGCTAAGCAGAGACCATTGTAGGCGGCATAAATATTATGGCACACGCGCATATTTATGTAGGTCATGCCAATATTAAATCATAGCATACCTTTTACTAGGATATTGTAGACTACCTTCTTTACAAAACATTGGTTACATAATATCAACAAATGGTCATTTTCGGGGGCAAAATTAGAATCATAAAAGTTTTGCAAACTGTGTTATCGTGTGAAGTATAAATTGTGAGGATCCAATAAATTATCTTTATAATTTAAATTATAAAGTATTATATAGTAGTAGAATAGTAGTATAGTAGTAGTCAGTAGTATAGTAGTATAAGTTATTTAGTAAAATAGATGAAAAATTGACTTCTTCTCCCCCATTTCCATAATTATTTAGCCTTAACTATTGAAAAAAGCACGCTTAGGTCATGAAGGAGGTTCTGTGTTCTGTATTCTATCTTATAACTTGAAAGCCCCGAAACTTTGCATTCGAGCAATAGTATCGTTAAATTCTATGTTTAATTAATCTTCAACAGAATTTAACACGAAGACAATTTGTTGAAAACAAATACGAGTTTGTTGAATGTAAATTGGTGAGATACCGAAATGAAACCGGTTTTGAACGATAAATGGATACTCTAATTAGAGAGATTAGAATACAAGATATACGATGTATTCATTTGGGTGGGCGTGGGTTGATACAGCAGCTTTCACTTTAAGCTTGGTATGATAGACGTCAGATTCATAAATATTGCAGACCTTTTTACAACATAATCTGTTGTTTCATTCAACAGATTTAATAATATGTAAAAAAACATTTTCTGATGATGTAATATTAGGTAGGTATATTACAACAGATACAAAGTTAAATTTGATTGGTGGACAAGTAGAATGTTTTTTACATAATGTATGTACGATTATTTTAAGTGTAGGTATACGATTTATAACTGTTTTGTTTAATGATGTTTTTCGATTTCGGTTGGTTTTTAAAGCTTTTTAAAAGGAAACAAGTAGCATGCAGGCCACCTAGTGTTAAGCATGCGTTGCTAATTCAAAGGACTAAGATGCAACAATACAAGGCAACCACGTACTTTTCCTAACAACAAATTGCTTCACGGTAAAAATCAGTATTTCCTCTGTCGACGAACCCGCCACTTATAAATATAAATTAGTTAAATTTGTATTGCTTTATCAATTATTTCCAGGTATGCATGCGCGGGCGCGTGCACATATTCAAATATCTGGAGAACATGGCGAATAAAGATTCCTTACCAGCTAACAGACGCGTCGAAGAAACCCGCCGTACAGCTAAACACAGTTCCTACATAAGCAATACTCCTAACCAAACTGGACATCAGATCACTTCGGGCAACGCGACCATAGACTGTCTCAGGCATAAGCCGAGGCACGTTGTCGATAGTGGCTACAGTACTGATGGCGTGGAGAAAAGATGGTCTAATGATGGTCAGTGTTATCAATATCTTGGCTATTTTCTGTTTTTAATTCTAATTAATAATAGTTCTAGTAGGAAGCGGGGAGTGAAGCTAGTGGAAGCGATTATGATGATTCTGAGTGTTTTCACAACGTTGTCTAGGGCTTAGTTGCGTCGTAGATGGACCATCAGTACTAAGCTTTCTATAAAATCTGAGATATTGACCACCAAAGCCGGGATTCTTTTACAGCTCTTTACAGTCATAAACAGTGTTTAATACTCCGGAGAAGTGAAGCCAGTCAAAGAAGTTTGGTCGGTCTACACAAAACACTATCGACTCTGTCTCCAAGCGCTGTCGTCTCTCTTGCACCCAATTTTATCACAGATAGATTATCAACACTTTAATTTTGATTAAAACTTTTTCCAAAGCCGTCTATAATTTGCTCAGCAATTCTTCACATCTCAAACACACCAAGCCTTAACAGCTAGTGAGATGTGAGGTAGTAGCACAGTAAGAGATGTTAACATTCGAGTGAGTAATGAAGCCGGTGGAGAAGGTTCGGGTCGGTCTACACCAAGTGCTCCGTTCACACTTTCTCCAGGCGCCACTTGTCCCAATGCAATTGCTCTCCAACGAGTCTCCTTCCATCAACTATTCAAACCTCGAACACACCATATCTTTCACAGCTACTTAGCAATAGGTGTTAACATTCCAGCTGGGGGCGAGGCCGGTGGAGGAGGTTCGGGCCGGTCTACGCCGAGCACTCCATCCACATTGTCTCCAGGCGCTGCTTTGTCCCGGGCGCAATCGCTTTCAAGCGAGTCACCGTTGGCGCCTCTGACGCCTATCCTCACTGGGTAAGTACTTTTAAGATACATTCTATGTCTATTCGAATAGTAAGGCGATCCAATCGACGACAGGACTTTTGTGGAACTTTAAAGTAATTAGGTTTTTGATACAGTAAATCTTTTGAAAGTTTGAGGGTAATTGTGTAATTTTAAAATAATTATACGGAATAAGGGTAGTTACAAATATGAGTATTTATAATTAAATCATGTTAATTATATAAGTGGAGCAAGGCGGACCGCACATGTATGAGAGGAGATCCGTGTCCAAGAGTGGGCCTATAATGGATCGATGATTATGATATCGATTGCAATCGATATTGTATTCGTTAAAATATATTCATAAAACTTGTTCATTTACAACCGGCGATGTGTAGAGTTATTGTTGATGTTAAGGATACGTATTTAATAAATATTTTAAGTGTAAGTTTGATTAAAGAAATATAGTTGTCTTGCCTAGAAGTTTTAATGGAGATTATGTGAAGCTATCGATTTTTTGGACAAAAGCTACAACCAACATAATTTGTTAATGGACAATATTAATGATAATAAATAATAATGAAATAATAATAAAAAAGTACAATTTAGAATTTTAATGAATATCTATAAGTATTACACTAAGGAAATGCTAGCAAACACTCTATAGGCACTCTTCCCCGTTTTAACGTCAAAACTGAAACCCACATACATACTTCAATTCTCACACCGCATTGGAACACCAATGAAACACATTTACAACGAAAGTATACAAAATATCACCGTAGCGTTCACAAGTAGCAGAATAAACTCTTTTAATTCTTCCAAAAATTCACTCAGTCGATGTTTATTACATAGCTATTACGTTGTAGTAGTAGATGCTCGTGTAATTTTAAACTTTTTTTTATTTAATTTCATTTTCTCTCGCGTCGGCCGGTGCAGAGGTAAACAACATTTTCTTGCTAGCCGTTACGTCATGTCATCATCACGTGGTCCTGTTCACTTTTTTTTCTACTACCCCCTATTTCTATTAACCCCTGGTGTTGTCCCTTTCAGCATCCGTATATCACCCGAAGGGAACATGTCGAATGGCGACGATAAGAGTAAATTAGCTCATCAGCAAACCTACAGGTACATTGCCACTCATATGCACAACATTCGCACACATTAATGCACGGTTTTGGTATTATCTAAGTGTTTTATTTATAACTGGGTACAGATCGATTAATATGTAAATTATTTCTAGATTTGATTTTGTTTAAAAATCGTAATAAACTCATTGTGGCTTGTTGATTCTTCTGTTCTATTCTTTTTTATAAAATTAAGCCGTTAAAATTCTTATAAAAAAATAGTTTCGTCATAAGTATTTATTTAAACTAAAGTCAGTTCCGAACTACCTTTTACTTTCTTTGAGTATTTACCGTTATTAAAACAATTAATTTTAATATTGAAATTAAAAAAATATATATCAGAAAAATATATGATTTAAAAAAAAATTACATATAGAAGAGCTAAAAGGATTACAAATTGTTTATTGGCTACAAAAATACTATAAACGACTTTGCCTACGTTGTATGCTGTTGTACGGCTTTGGTGCATCGGGCAGACGTAACGTACGGACATAATGCTTCCGTCAATACGATGGCATTGCGCTATATATAATTTTATACTTACATTTTGAGTGAGTCGAAAATTTATACACGTTTTTCATAAACCTTATTTGAAAATTTTACGTTTTTATTACAAATTTAAAGGTTTCAATTACAAACGAACGAATTACTAATATGATATAATAAATTTTATTAGTCAATCAAATTACTTGCAAGTATTTTCTGAAATGAAAATAATAATAGATCGCTAGTGACCATTTAACATCAGTTAAAGCACATGAACGACGTTAACAAGTGAAATGTTGATGGTTCTACATCAAGGAATATGATTAAACGATCGGCTTTCTAGCATCAAGAGAAATTTCCTTGGTGATTTTACATCAAGCATAATATAAAAAGTTTGTGTTAACCGGCATATTTTTGTTCCACGCTCGCTTTAGATTTAAACGTACCCATTCATAAACGTCCTCATTTCACATATTTTACTCTTACAAAACTTGCCAACGCTTTGAAATATTCGCATATACGAGTATACAGTAACGTAAAAATAATATTTTCATATTTCTCGCTTTGTATCCAGTCTATGAACGTACGAATTAATCCTTTAATGACACTTAGTGCGTTAAGACGCATGGTACAGTCTGCTATACTAACAAGCTTGGGAAATAAGCTTCGAGCGTGTAAATGAACGCTTTTATGAAGAGTTGGAGGGAAGCCATTAGCTTCTTTGATCTTCTTGCATAAAGAAAGCGGTTCTTTTATATCAAAGAAACTGCTTTAACTTATCAGCACTAGAGAATATTGAGCGCTTTGTGTAGCGCTAACTTCTGTTTACGCCTTTGGCTAATTTCGGATATCGTCCGATGTTTTGTTGCTTAGAAAATGTTAATATATTTGTAAATAACAAAGTAATGTATTTTTAACTCTAACAAAAATATAGTCGCATTTGTGGACGTCGAATACTTTAAAGGTATTTGGTCGTATGAAGCTTGCTCATGTTTGTATGGTACTCGTTGTGTATAATTATAATTCATGATTAACGTACGCTAACACATTCGCTAACGAAGCTTCAACACATCTATTTATTATCTAAGTGTCATTAAAGCTAACACCTAACAACTCCGAGCAAATCTTTAAAATGAAACTAAAATATTTTCAATGAATTTGCAGACAATACAAAGAAGCCTTAAGACAGCAACGCCAACAAGACATCTACCGACCCCGCACCGACCAACCTTCCCCGGAGCTGGACTCCTCACCACAATCACAGAACCAGAGCCCCATTCACTTCCAGAAATCCCCTAACTCACCCGTCAACGGCTACAGTAACGTATCTCCTAGTCTATACCGTTCCATATCTTCCAACTCTAGCAACTCCGCCTCTTCCCCAAACGCGTCTCAACTCCCAAACTCCCCCCTTTTACACTCAACCCCTAGAAGGTTCCAGAATCAGAACGGTAACACGGAGAAGCAGGAGGAGAACAAGCGACCTGTTCAAAAGGTTGTCCCGTCGCGAAACGTGAACAAAATGTACGCGTCAGTCAATGGGAACGTTGAGTACAACACGCGCGTCAACGGGCAAACGGATACGTACATAAAACCGACGTCGCCCACCAAGTCACCAACAAACACTCTTGGGTATAACAGTTTGAAGTCAAATATTCCCCGGCAAACGGTCAACGGTGACCCGAAGTTGTTAACGACGACCGTGTCGTATTTAAAAGGTCCCGCCCCGAAGCCGCCGGGCAAGATGGCGTGGAACAAGGAGACAGCGCCGGATAAACTCAGCTTCACTATGAAGAGGGAGTTCGATAAGCAGAAGGAGGAGTTGGATCTATTACAGCAGCTGCGGACGGTAAGAATGTTTTTAAATATTTTTGTGGTTAATAAAAATGGTAAATTACAAACATACATACATATTAAAATGGTTACACAAACTAACATTTCTTGAATGGTAAGGAGATAAGGAAAGAAGTAGCCTAACTTAGCACGTCAACAGCGGTTCCGATTGTAATCAAAATTTACGTTTACAGCGGTATTTTTAAAAGTAGCAAACGAGCATGCAGGCCACCCGGTGTTAAGAGGTGACTGCAACCCATGGACATTCATGTGCAACTTCTAGCAATAACTTTTGTACCTGAAATCGAAAACAGATGCGTTGACACTTCTGAGGACTTCGCCTCGTATTTAGTGATCTCCGGCAACCACTCCACCGAAACACAATAAATTTCTTTACGGTAGATTACGGCGTGGTAGTGGTACTTCCACGGGCAACGGTCTACGGCCTACATTAACTTTACCCTGATAATGACGTGACGTTATTGAACTTAGGCCGGTATGTGTGCCCAGATAATCGAGTCCCGGCTGAAGATGTCGCTACCAGAGCAGCTGGCGCCGGTGTTGGCGGACGGCGTGGTTCTGTGCCACCTGGCCAATCACGTGCGCCCGCGCGCCGTCGCCTCCGTACACGTACCTTCGCCCGCGCAGGTACACACTTTTACATTAGGGATTTCCAAACTATTTTGGACAAGAGATCCCTTATTTAAAATGAACTGCTAGCTCAGACTTCCATAGCCAGCCGGGGTGGTAGTAACGCCCCCGGCTACTCCTTGTAGCTCGGGAACAGAATAGAGCTACGGTATCCTCAGACCGTCTATAAAAAGAGAGTTGTTTAAAAGTACAACCATTATACTTCATATTAGCCATTCTTATAACAAGTTGGTACACATTATACGGCATCTTGAAAGTTTTAAATAAGAACTTGTGTTAATTAATAGAGGTCCATTTAGACCTTGTCGATTAAATAAAAAAAAATCTATTTCTTTTCACAATTTTTGCTTCTAAGGCTGTTCAAATGTTATGAAAAGAATTTATGTATTAGTTAGCGTCATTATACAATATATATTTTATAATTTAACGCTATTCATTAAATATATGTTACTATTGTAAAACTTAACTTGAACATTGATTTTATATGTCTTTCAATTTTATTTAAGATGTTTTTTTTATTTATGTAAAAGATTATATAACTTTGTAATTTAGAAAAATGTTTTAATTCAGAAACTAAAAATTTTTTTTTTTCAGCCCAAACTTACAATGGCGAGATGCAGGAGAAATGTGGACAATTTCTTGGAAGCGTGTCGAAAGATTGGTGTAGAAGAGGTGAGTTTCTTTATTACATTACCTGAAGCCTAATCAGAGATATATGTACATGATGGGGCTGATCTCTATCACTATCAGCGATATGTCTATTTAATATAATATTTATGCCAACGCTAATTCTTATTAGTCGTATTAGTGCAACTGATAAATAAGTTCCGCTTCACCATTTTAGTATGGCAATACTTAACTCTAAATGTTGACGTTCGTAACACTGAATGTTTTCCAATTTACGTTGAATTCTAAAACTATCTGCATGCATGTAATATTTACGTCATCTTATATTCCTGGTCAGGTTTCATACACCAGTCTATATTTCCGATAGTGCCATTTTAAATAGTAACCTCATTTTGTCTTTCGTATATACAATATGTACGTTTACGTTTAACCTTCATTTCTAATGATAAATTTGTCTCATGATAATATTTTAGTTTCTATCGCGTTAAAATCCCTTATTTTCTTTCTCCCTGTAGTAGATAGTCATGTGTTTTTAACGCTTAACATCGGTTTGAAACAGGTTATTGAATATACCAATTCAAAGGGCCTTAAAATTCTAAGCCATTGCTTAGTAGCAAGTACCCTTACCTTTTTTCTAACCCCATACAGCTATGTCCGTTTCGAGTGTTGCAGGGTCTCGTACGATATCCTTTCGCGAACGAACAAACAAACAAACAAACGAGAAATATAATATCATTGTGAAACTAAGAGACGGGTGGCGTGTGTTCCAGGAGTTCATCTGTTCGCCCGACGACATACTGGGGAACCATCCGGAGGCGGCCGGAGACGGGGACATGTTCCCTCTCGCTCGCACAGTCACCGCACTCCTCACACACGCCACGCCGCGTTCGCCAAAGGATATCCATACAGACCCGCAATACCAATATGAACTGCCTGAATATCAAGAGTTCAACCAACAGTACTATCCCAACGAACCAATAGAAGCGATTGAAGTCAACTACCAAAGACATCGGACCAGGTACACTGAGGAAAGGTTCATCAGCAACTTCAATAACTTCGATCATAGCAACAACTACACCATAGACGAAGCAGAAGAGTATGCTTTAAACTACGAGAATAATAACGAAATCCATCCACACTATTCACCAACTTATGGCAGCAACGATGGTTTGAGGAATAGGGGACCCTATTACATAACCAATAGGGTCCAGTTTGTAACGCCGTTTTACAAAGGAGATGGTATATTGAAGAGTGATAATTTTGAAATATATGACACTGACGAAGTAGATTTTCCAGTTGATATCGTTGATACGGAAATTAATCTCGAGAGGTACGATCGAGACAAGATGAATTTAGATATTCAGAATAATTTAAACAGCGAACCGATAGCGGTTGAAGAGTCTGCGAAAGACAGAGAGAACAGGATTTTCTTCACTTGTCTGTGCCTGGGGACGTTTTTCGTGTCCGCCGTCTTGCTTATTGTGTATCCTCTATAATTTATGGAAGATTATGATCTGATTGAGGAATTGAGTTCTGTAACATTAATTAAAACATTTCTTCTTGTCAGTAGTGTTACGAACATGTTTATAATAAATATTGTCTGTAGTTGATAGTTATTGTATAGAGAAATGACGACTGCTGGTTTGTGTGTATTTACGTACTTCAAATAATCGTGATAATTACGTTTGAATATTATTTTTAAAGCGTTAATTTACTTGTTCCCATCGGTAATAATTAGTGATGAAATGTGATATATGTATGTGTTAAATGCAACTAAATTTCAAGGTGGGCAGGTAGTTTTATGGGATCTTAAAAGCACTATAATCTGTGTTAAGTGTTACTAAATTTCAAGGTGGACAGGCCGTTTCATTTTTATTAATTATTATCTTAACATATAGGATACTAATAACTACTAAGTAATTTTGAATCTGATTTTAAATTATCGTCTTTTGCCATTCAGAAGTGATTATCACGATTTAGTTACTTTGTACTATAGGAGTTGTTCAATGCCTTATTACAGTCAAACTGTGATTGCTGGGAAAACAATTTTTGAGGCTAACGAATGCAATTTACACGTAGGATCTTCGAGCGATGAGACTGATGCAAGGAATTTGAACGGTATTTAAAAATTGCGTGATTATATTTTGTAAAATTATTGTTTTACCATTGAAATGTAATACGAATGTATGAAACTTGTACGTTGTACAAATTTTACGTTTCCATATAGTACGGTGGCTACTTCCACTTTTTCTTGTAAAACAATTGTATTAACAGATGATTTTGAAAAACTTGTTCAATTAATTATTTACAGGTGATCAGACGAAAAAAATGCAAAGTCCATATTAATTATATTTCAATGGTAACGATGAGGCTGATAATGGAATATTCTCTGGTAGCTTTCGTGTGTGATTTTTCATACGATAAAAATGTAAAAGTGATTCTCTTGTATGTACGGGAAACGTTTGGAATGATACAATATACATTTTATTTACAGGATTCTCTACAGAATTGGGTATTATGAATGAAAGTTTTTGATTGCACTTATCGTAGAATTATTATGTAGGGATTCACTATAGGAAACTTGAAGTATATAAGTACATTATGTAAGTAAGACTTTATGAATGAAGTAAAGGTATTCAATGGAAATTACATTTTCAGACATGTTGTATGTAAGAAACAAAACATTAGGGACACAACGTAAACTTTGCTAATAGTGACTGCCATTTTTTTTAAACTAAATTACTTATCCTTTCATTGTAAGTCAATTTGAAAGCAGTCAAAAATTGACCTCTAAAAAAATTTAATAATTAATTTTTTATGTAAAAACATCCAGTTGTCCACTGTTTTTCTTAGTAAAACTAGAACCACATTAAATTCGATTAGAAGCTAAATGTTTACAGTACAATTCTAGTCAAGATTATATGTATTTCAAGATTCGTGAAAATTTGTGGAAAATCACATCCCGCGATCAATGTAAATTGGACTTAATTCGCAATATACATAGAGTTTAATTCCGTTTGCACAAAGTGTGTTTTGGTTGTTAGTTTTTGATTGGCTATGACGTGTGGTTTGTTAGATTGATTTTCTTTCTTATTCCAGGGATCTCAGTGTTAGAGGTTTTTTTATATATTCTAGGGTTTTATTATATTTTTATAGGTTTATATTTGCGTTTTCCAAGTGTGTTTCCTTGTAAGTACTTGATGCTTATTAAAAATTAAGTAATAGTTAATTATCTAAACTTAAGCTTTCTTTAAATTAGTTCATCTTGCAGGTTTCTATTTATAAACAGCAATAGTTTTCGTAGTATTGAATGGCATTTAAATAAGATTACAGATCGCACTAAAATAAGCTATGTTCATACAAATTTAGCCAATACTAGCCAAAAATAGTATTATAGTATATGAGGTGTATTATTTTTTAAAAGGCGTATGATACAATGCAATATCGTTAATCGAAGCACCATGCAAAGAGTGTATTTTTTGGAATGACTACAAAGTGCAGTAAATGCATGAATGCAGAAATGATCTAAACCTAACCTTGTGCCATTTTAAAATCTGTCTCTATAGCCAATAGCTAAATAGTTTTACAATGTCTGGCAAAATGTAAATTCTGTTGTAGCAGTTTTCACTTGCATTTATTATTCGAAATAACTTTAGATTTAGTATAACAGAATCTTCATTAAAAACGTTTTTAAACATTTCCAATCTATTTGAAATTTCAAACTATGTTGCCGTTATAGATTTAAAAATGTTAATTAGTTTTGTGCGGCGATTTGCGGTCATCTGCATTATTAGTCTCGAATCACACGCCATTAAATTTCGCATTTGCACAAACAGTATTTACAATGACGTCATATCTTTCCACTGCCAGTTTTATAATTACAATTCCAGTATAGACAATATATACACGTCTTGCGTAATGTTTAGAATTGATCTGTATAAGTTTCGTGTAAGTTATAATAAGTTCTATTGTGGCTTACGGCTGCTTATTTATACTAATATAGTGTAACATAAACTGTAATATTTATGCATTGATTTCAGTAATTCACGTGTATATACATATGTATATGTAAAATTTTATTGAAACGCAAATCTATTGACCGGAAAATAAGACAGTATTAGTTGGATCCTTTATTGCATTATTTAGGGCGCGTGAGTTGACGTTAAAATTCTCTTATTTCTTTGCCTTGGTGCTATTCAATTATCTTACGTTTTGCGTTAATAAAATTGATACATATACTATACATGTCTGGGTTACTGTAGTTACTATTCGTTTTAGTAATATTCATCACAATTTTACAATCACAAAACAGATTTCAAGCGAAAATGATATAATATAAACTCGGTAACCAAAATTAAATGTTATTGATACATTTTATTTATATATGTATTTTCATTTATACATTTGTCATTTACACATTATATATAACAACAATGTAATATAACATGCAGAATATAACATAACAAAAATTACAGTTTATATGACGTGAGATGATATAAATGTTGTGAATATTGCGGCTTTATTAGATCAACACAGGAGTCCACGTAGAAGCCAATGTTATTGCAATACCATATTACGGTGTTATAATAATTGATAGTGTTACAATGTGTTGATCTGCGAGCGAATATAACTTTATACAACCCTTCTACAAAGCTTAACAAAATATTGTCGCATTGAACTGGTTCGGAAGTAAATATAACAGACTTTTAAATTAATATATTTTGTATACTTGTCACCTTTTTTTTATAAATACAAACGGCTTAACTCACGTGTATATTTCAAGCTTGCGCGACTATTTTCAAACCTCTGACGTCGCGACCTGACGACGGACGAGAGCTCTTGATGAAGAACCTCGTATAGGTTTGAAACTGGTTGCAAACTCGAGAAATACACGTGCGTTTGTATTTATAAAAACGTGTAAAGACGCTCACGAAAGCTGTAATAATAAAATACTTGTCATCTGTTTTGTGCTATGTACATAGGTACTCTTCCATTTTCAAAGTACAAACAACAGTCGGGTCGAGTTGTTCGATCAATAAATATAGTACATTTGAGGACAAAATGTAATGAGTTATAATGATAAACGGAAGTCGTCTAACGTGTCTTCATATTTCTTATCAAATAAGAATCGTATGCCTTATTCGAAACTTCATATCGTTATTGTATTTATAATGCAAAAACTATGTTATTGTATTTATAGGCCGTTTATATGTTTGATGTATTTCTGATTTTAGTCGAAAAATTCAATTTCATATTTTGAGTTTAGCAATTAGATCGCTAGATGGCGCTTTTTTCTATAAACGGTTTTTTTTTTTTTCAAAATTATATTTTTTAAAATAGCATACGTTCTAGAAGTGAATACTTCATGGCTGGTATGAAGTTTTAGTTCAAGTCGTATATCGAAAATCAATTAAAAATATTTATAAAATATTCATACATCATAACTTGTTATAAACGGTCACGCTAGTAGCGCGTAGTGATATCTAGACTGTATTTCGAGGCTTTTCCACGTAACTATTGGATAAAGGATATATAAAAGACACTGTTTTATAAAATTTTAATGTATTAAATTAATTATATTGTGAAATAATCATAAACTAAGCCAACTAAACTAAAGATGCCAACTATTGTATAAAAATATATCGAATAAAGCTTTTTGCATTTAAAATTTTATTGCTATGTTTATATTTAACTTGGCAAAGAATTATTCACAGGTTTTTTTTATTTAAAAAGAATATAGCCTATAAATTTTTGCCTAGTTGAATACTTAACTCAAGATAATTTTGTATTTAATAAGCATTCCAAAGATCTAATAATATATTTTAAAGACTGTAGTAATTGCATTGTTTCTTTAAGATGCACCATGTTTAATGTGCATAACAATTTTATTTCTGTACTAAGACTACTACTAATAATATTTTACTACTAAATATATAATTAAAACTTACCTTACTATATATTCATATGTATATCTTGAATTATATATAGAATTACCTATTCAGATAACATATTCGTTTTGAAGTTAAATATTTGGGAGTTGATATAAAGATTTAATAGTTATAAAAAATTGTTTTTGTTCAAAACTTTCCCAGTTCGTTATTATATTTTCACAATAGTCATCCATAGCAGAATTCCCTATATTTGAATTATATATAAACAGAAATAATAATACAACTTTCTAATCATTTATATTCCTTTCTTAAATACATAATATATTTATTTTATTATATACCTACTTTTCAAATCACCATCATATCGCACCTGATGATGTTTTAAAAGCACTTTGGTATATTTAACTCAATTTCATAATTTTTGCGTTTTACGCCCATGTCCTGCCGAAGGTGCGATATAAAAACTTATATAGTTTTTTCCTTAAATTTTTATTGCTTATTAACTTATTTAACTTTCACGTTATTTTTGAGCTTTAAAATTGCGAGTACAACAATTAATAAATAGTATAAGTAAATAGTATAATATATGATACGATTAATATAAAAGTTATGCTTACATACATATAGAGTGTATTTAGTGGCTTGTGGTGCTTGGGTATATCATAGTGTTACCTGGTTTTAATGTTTTTGACAATAGCATAGACTATTAATTTTTTTTTTTTGTAAAACCGAGGCAGTTTTATTCAGTGTAATAAAATTACTGATATAAATTTGACGACCCGTGTGGTGTAGTGGTTACCATGCCGGTCCATCATTCGAAGGGTCCTGGGTTCGATTCCCGGCGGGGC
>DWNH01000696.1:0-13733 GCA_018249895.1 Tiana niger
ACTTCCAAATGTCCAAATCGTTTGAAATTTTGCATACATATAGAGAACCGATGACAATACAATAATTTCATAAAATATATACATATATAGTACATATGAACTTTTAATGTCTGAAACAAAATTATTATTACAGATATACACCACACACACACCCACATACATGTATATACAGGGTTATTAGTAATTAGACCGGATCCTTTTGAGGGGTCGTAGGGGGGTCATTTGCAATCATTTGACCCATAGATATATGTATTATGCGAAAATGAACCAGGTTTTTGATACTTTTTTATTTTATTTTTCAGAGAAAACAGTTTTATACGTTAAAAAAGTGATAAAAAAGGATTCGGTCTAATTACCAATAACCCTATATATAAATATATAACCGAAAGCAATGGTTACTATTACAGAACCGCTTCTTAGATACCCCGTAAAAGAATCGCACTAAAACGCACTTATAACACTCCACTGAGTATTGTGACGTACTGCAAAATACGTCTTTAGATAACAACGCGACCGTTTAGTTAACACAAAGGTAAAACTTAGGACTAACATTAATTATACATTGACACACGAATATAAAGATAATTCTAAGTAAATACGTATTCGAGAGATTACATATGATCTAAACACACAGATATACTCTAAGAGTTTAAATATTCGATATATATTTTAGACACCTACATTTCGATATATCGATGGTTCCCGCGTATATAATCGTATGTGTGTAATGCAGAATTTAAAGGACACAGCTTTAAAGATGTTTTCTTTAATTAACTGAATTGTTGAATTTAATTGAAAATGAAATGAAATATTTATTTGCGAAAATGTGGTAATTACAGATATTCAGTTCATACGATACAGCCTCGCATTTGCCATTAAATGGCATGCAAAATTTAATATTATATTTAAATTTACTTATTATAATTAAATTTACAGTCAGTCAAATTAGGTTCATTAGATTATTATCATTTCTCGCATCATCATTTTTCATATTATTTAGACTGGCCTCGTGGTCTAGTGGTTAGCGAACCTGACTGCTAGACGGGTCGTGGGTTCGATCCCCCACCCAGAACAAATGTTTGTGTGATGAGCACAAATATTTTTTGTCTGGGTGTATTGTTATCTATATAAGTATGTATTTATAAAAAAAAGTATTTATGTATGTTTAATCAGTTGTCTGGTTACCATAGCACAGGCCTAGTTGCCTAATTTGGGATCAGATGACCGTGTGTGTGTTGTCCCAAGATATTTTTTTTTATTTATTTCTTATATAACTTATTTTTTATTATTTCTTGACTTTCAAATTAAACAGTTTATAGTAGCCGTAAAATTAACACATGAAAATTATGAATTTGTGAGATACGTGTATTTACGTAGGAACCATCGATATATTGTATATTTTATATATAATGAAATTCAATGTAGATTGATTGAAAAATACAAAATACAGGAATGTTTGAATCAAAAAATTGGGCAGATCTTGGTTATTGTAACTGACTTGTGTTTTTAAATTTTACACAAGCGCAATGTAATTTCTGTTGAACCCCTTTTGATACACGAAAGTTCCAGCTTCTCATCGGCAACAGATAATTAAACATAAAATAATCGATTCTCAGCAATCGATTATTAAACGTTTAATTACTTATAATAGTACACTTCAATGTTATTTTAGTTACTGAACAGGTTTCACGATTTATCTCACGAGAGATTTCAGAACGCGTTGAGGTCGATTCACACTGAGGTGACGCAATCGCAAGCTTTAAATATGGAAATGAAACTTATCGTCACTTTGCCGTTACCGTTACAGACAAAATTCAAGTTAAGAATCGAGCGATGTTGACGAATTCGTCGATAACGAACCTTTATTTTTAACCGACTTCAAAAAGGGAGGAGTTTATCAATTCGTCTGTATTTTTTTTTAATCTTTAAATGTTTGTACCTATTGTTCTTCTTAAACATTTTCATTCATCCAACACAGATTATAAATAAACTGTCGATCGTGTAAAAAAAGTGTAACTTTTCTTACGTACAATCAATTATTACCAATGTTATTTGTAACAGAGATAATTATTTTTAAGCCTCAGGATTATTTGTTATTTTTATACATACAATCACAAACATCACACTGAATTATTCATTCAAGTCTTTTCTTTCCTTACCCTCCATATCCGCACGCAATTACACAATCTTCACTTCTTTCTAAATAAATAAAATTAAAAACCATCCCCACATTGCACATGTCGTAAACGAAAACGGAATTCTGAGCGAATCATTTAAAAATTAATCAAAACTATTAATCAAACTGTCTACAATTGTAACGTTATGTTTCATCATTATCATTTGTAAAACGAGTATTGCTTTATTGTGAATAAAACATACAACAAAATCATAATGAACAAATGTCAGCACGAACTATGGAATAGTTACACCAAAAAAAAAAGTTTTAACGATAAATTAATTCGAGATGCATTTAAACAAAGACATTCAAAATAAATCGGAAAAAGGTATTAAACAAAAATTTACGAACGTATCAGAAATTAATTTCAAATAAAGAGGAAATCTGTATGAGAGAAATCTATATAATGTTTTCTAAGGCGTGAAGTCGATAAGAGATTTGGAATGCCCCTAGCTCAATTTTGTGGACAATAACGTATTATTACGTACGATTCTGTAATGTTTTTATTGTATTGTTCCCTTTTAAGTTAAGTATAACGCTCAATGTTTAAGTAGATTCCAACGATAAAGGAATTATCACTGAGCAATAAATTATCTATTGAAGATCTATTCCTTCCGAAGACTTTTCTATCTCTTTCTATAGCTTAGAGGATGAACAGTTTACTAATTGTATTATCATCAACCCATCATGGTCCCACTGCTGGGCACGGGTCTCCTCTCGAATGAGGGCTTAGGCCACAGTCCACCACACTGACTAAGTGCGGGTTGGTGGGTTTCACATGCCTTCCGAGAATTTGTTTTTTTTTCAGTTTATCAGTACATGTGGTCGAAGGGCGACCTATGTTCCTTTTTCCGAGACTTAATATCTACGTAATCTGACCATAACCCATCAAATGACAGTTTTCAGATCTCTAAAACTAAATAAATGCAATGTGTATCAAGGTGTTACCTGCAAATTCTATAATAAAATCCCGAACTTTTACCCTGATATTTTCTAATCCTTGACTTTCCACCTTGCCAAAATATCATTATCCAACTATCGATTTCAGAGTAAATCCTTTGTCCATGGGAAAGTGTTTGGAGCAGTGTAAAATCTTATTTTCCTCTACTATTCGGTTTTCCCCCAGAAATTGGACTTTACTTTGTTTTATACATCGGTAATAATTTAAACTTTTCAGATTTCTTTGCAATATCTCGTGATTCTTTCTAGTCGTATTTATGTCGTTCGTAAGTTCGTCGCATTAAGAAAAAATTTAATATAATTTTTTATACGTATATATTCTTACAAGTTTTTTATTTTTTATACGTATAATTTACGTCGTCCGCTAATTCATCATCAGAATCCGAATCAGATTTATTGTGCATATTCTTCACAATGTTCACAAGATTGTCTCCTTGCACTTCTTCCTCATCTGATGACGTGTCAATTGAATCAACGTCGTATACAATCCACTTACGAATTCCGCCATCTTTCGTGATGGTCAACCAGTTCTTTGTCATCAATTTGTTAAATTTCACAAGTATGTACTGTCCTTTGTTCGAATGTATAGCATTCTTACTATCAATAACACCGTAAAGATCAAATTCAAAACCATAATCTGTGTCGTTGACTGTTGCGTTAAACTTTATAGATCTGTCTTTTATTTCTATTTCGTACGTTTCTACTCCGATCAAATGTATTTTTATCACAACATTCAATTTTGTTTGCCTCCAATTTAATTTCGGTTTTCTTAGGTGTGAGCCTTCAACGATAGGAATCTTATTTGGTGAACTTGGTTCAGTGGCTTCCGATAAAGTTAGGTCATCAGAGTGTAATTCCTTTGAATCAGGATTTATTTTAACCAGTTGAAATTCACGCGTACACTGTTCTATATTTTTTGCGACTGAATCAAAATCGATTTGCTCCTTTTCAAACATTTCACCGCTTTCAATAGCCATTAATTTTGATTCATTATCCTGGTTACAATTTGGAATCATTGGCTTGAACATACCAACCATGCTGTCACACATGTTAATTTGCCATTTATCTGAATCATCTGATTCATCATCAGTTTGCACTAATGGCACTGATCGTATTGGTTTCGAGATGAGATCATTCGTCTTTAGCAGGTTACCTGTAGCTCTATTAGAACTATCTGAATTTTTAGACATATTTTGCCAGTCTTCATCATCTTCGTTAGATCTAACGTTGGGTTCAATTTTTGGCTTTTTTGGGGCTAAATATTTTATTTCATCATCAAATTGTTTGGCTAAGTTCAAATCTAGCATTAATTGATTAATAATAACATCTTCATCACCATATGTATCAATCAGAATCACGCCATATTTGTGTCCCCCCGTAAAACTTGCGTTGGGTTCTTTCGTGAAATACTCTATGTAGAGCTGTTTTAATGCGCCATATTGGTCTTCGAAGCATTTATCGAATAACCAAGTTGTTGCAAAATCCGACCATTTATTACCTGGTGGTTTAATTCCTACTAAACCACATTCAATAGCTTGGAATGGCAATTGAGTTATGAGCCCATAATCAATAGGAAAAAATTTGTCTTTGGCTACCCATCGGCTTTCACCTTGGTCAACGAAAAAGCATTTAACTTTAAAATCATTAACATCATCTATTCTTGCCCTTTCATACATTGCATCATCTGGATATTCAGCGAGGACTATATCCCCCTTCGTAAATTCTTCTAATTTATCAGTCTTTTTAGCGACATAGTTTTGAATATCCTTGATTAAAATTCTAAAACAATCTTCAAATTTCGTAAGCCGAACAAAAATGGTATGAGGATCTTCTGCAGATCTAAAGAACACTGTTGTTGTATCTTGATCCAAGTAAGCCCAGTTATTTATTTCCGGTTTAGTTTTTATTGGCTTCACAACTTCACGCTCGGTTTTTGGTTTCGGACTTACATATATTTCAGCGTTTCGACATAACTTCTCTAATTTCGTAATGTGATCCGGATTTATCTCACCGTGTTTTTCGAGTAGATCACTTTTAATGTTGTATGTAACTACGGTTTCTTTCAATGACTTTAGATCTTCACAGACTTCAAGCGTGTCAACGAAAATGTTGTTTCCGATTACTAAAATAATATTTCCCCTAACATACATATTTTCTTTTTCATTAACAGCTGCCTTTATACGATCCAGAGCAATTTTTGAAAAGATAACATCTTTGTCCCTGGGCTGGATATTTGCTAGTCTGATCTTCACAACATATGTCTCTAGCTCTTTCAAATCGTCCGGTAAATAATACAATTCTGAATCTGACGCTAGCTGCATTATGTCCTGGTCGATCAAATTAACCAGAACGTTTTTCGGTTCGCCTCTTTCATTAGTGTTGATAATTTTAATCACTTGACATCTTGCAAATAAATGGTTACCTTTCGCAACGGCGCATATGTCGCCAAGTTTTGGGATACCTAATAAAATTTTATTTTTTTCTTTTGAATAGTGCATACCCATTTTCATAGAGACATTGCTAAATGTTGGTGGGAATTTAAACTGCTTCCCGGCATCCATGCTCGAAAGCAATCTGGCGGTATAAAAAGCAGCTGAGCCGTAATGCAGAAATTTGAATGTAACGGTACCAGAGGTAGGAATCCATTTTTTTGGCATATCGTACTCTTTAAAAAGCGTATGTCGACTCTTACAGATATAAAAATCTGGACAATAACCTACGCTTAAATAAGTATTGCAGAGAGGCGCGTATGTCTGAGCCAATTTAACGTCTTTTTGGGCCAAAACTGTTTTACAAACTTCGTCCAAGTACTCAGGAATATTTTCACTGCAACGTTTAACAAAATTTAAGATTTTCGGTAACTGTTCTACGTTGTTTTCCTCTAGTAGTATTAAAATTTTAACAGACTGTTTGTCATCCCTGAAAATCGATGGATAACTTTCATTGAGGGTAGAGAAACGCCTACAAAACAACGAATATAGCGATGGCATAGAATACTGGACTAAATAGTGAGCGTTGACGACATTCATGTGGTATAAATTGCTGTCACAGCAAATGAGAACCGGTGCTGTTAGAGGCTCTCTAAATTCTGCCCACAATAAACTCAAGTTATATAATTCTTGGACTGTCATCTTACTATTGGAAGAAAATACAAAATATTTACAGTTTTGTATAGCACTACCCAGAAATTCGACTTCTTCATCTGTATCGCAAACCACAACAGTTTTCTTCGAAGGGTCGACAGCTTTTAAAAATTCAAACAAATGCTTTAGTTTATTTTCTTTCTTTACGTAACTAACTGTCATATTAGCTTTCGCATATATTACACTCTCTTGAAACGCGCCTATACATATCACCGTATCAGGAGCTTTCTTAGCGAGGGGCTCCATGAAATTGCACCAAACTCGAGACGCAACAATGTACTGAACTTTAAGTTCTTTATTCACACGCGTTTTCAACATTTCCCTGACTTTGTACAAGCAAAATTTCATCTCTTTCGTATACACTTCATTCATTCGCTCACAGTCGTCAAGAACCAAAGTGCATAATCGACGTAAATCTACACCGAATTCATTCATTTGTAGCAATCGAACAAGCGATGGCGCAGTACTTATTAATATTTCGCAACCATTGAGCAAAGTCATAGCTATATTCTTTTCATCGTGACCGAAATATGATGTAACAACTTTCTGATCACACCCTAGTAACGACTTTGCCATATTCCCGATAGTAGTAACAGAACGGGAAGTAGCGCAAACAATGACACATATTGGTCCAACACTGTCATCGTTTGAGTCACTTTCACTGTAATCATTCACTAAACGGCAGACAGCTGGCATGTATCCCAAAGTCTTACCAGAATTAGCAGGTGCCACCATAAAAACACTGTAACCTCTCAATATCGCTGGCCATGTAATAGACTGCAACATCATCGGCTTACAAACCAACATGTTCTTTAAGACCAAGCGAATATGCTCAGTGAAATTCATATCCCTAAAATCGCAAGCAGGCACGAAACGCTTGTTCATTTTGGAGTGTACCATCATGATTGGTGTAATTAACTGTTCGACGAAAACTGAAATTTCCGGGTCAACATTTTGGAAAGGATTCGCTTTTACAGCAACCGCCTGACTACTCTTAATATTTGGTTTACCGACACTTTCTTCAAGTGGAGAATTTTTAGGCTTACAATAAGTTAACAATTCCAACAGGTCTGACATACTATCTTCTGATTCTACATCAGAGGCTTGCTTGTCCTTCAGTGGTGTCTTCTCTTCGGTGACGCACGTATCTTTGTAAGTTAAATCTGATGTGTGAGAGGCGTTTCCCTTAAACTTGGCCAGTTCCTTGCGTAACTTTAATCTCTCCTCCCATACCGATGAGCATGATGGCGAATTTTTTTTGTCATTCCTTTGTCTTGTATGCTTGGTATTATAGCTACAATTTGATACGGTGTCCCTGTCAGTCTGTGTATTTGTATCAACTTGGGAATTATTGCGCTTAGAATTATTACCTTTAGACCTATCCATTGTATTATCTTCGCCGTACGGATGTATTGGCGGGACTCGACAGTTGAGTTTGTTCAAATCAAACCCTGGGGGACCGTACGCCGATTTAGTTGGCCCCTTTTTAACATTTCCTCTCTTTCCTTTGCCCTTCGGCTGTTCCTTCTTCTTATTTTTTGTTTCTGAATAAAGACGACAAATAAATCATTTAATTAAACTATATTACATTTGTTATACGGAATTTATAATGTTAATTAGACATTCCAATTATTTTTAATATGTCTATTATATCGTTATATGTATTTCTAAAAAATAATAAGTAATTGTAAATATATAATTAAAATCGACGATGCGAGTCTTGTATCTACATTGTAAATAACACTGACTTCGTAGTTCCAACTTAGTAGCTGACAGAAGCTAATGATTGAAAGAACAAGAAAAACTCACGCTTGGATGGTCCTTTTGTTGTGATATTTGAAGTCTTTGATTGAGCTTTCGGTGGATCCTTAGCTGAAGCTCTGGCAGGAGTAGTAGATGTAGCCTTTGCTTCTTTTCGTGAAATTTTATTAACAGTGCAATAAGAATAATTATTCCTATCCTTCTTCTTTTGAATTTCGATGATAATTCTACGTCTAAACTCTTGGAGTGCTAACAATGATTCCGTGTCTTTCGTTTCTTTACACTTTTTTATAGCTGCTTTCAGGGAATAGCAGTGTTTAGGTCCTCTCATGTCAAATTTTTTCAACAATGCTTCAACCATATGTTCTAAATGATTATCATGTAATTCATCTTCGTTATTCTTTGATTCAGCCTTATCATTCGAATTTATTTTTCTAAATTGACTAAATGTCTTGGGATTCATAAGAGCATTAACACTATCCGAAGTTGTGCTTTGTTGAGGTACAGATGGTGTTTTTTTAGGTTTGTTTTCATTTGGATTTACGTTATTGGGCTGATTCGCGCCATGCTTTTGTTTTTGGTCTGTTTTTGGGATTGGTTTTCCAGATGTGATCGACTGTTTTCCTTCATAAGCAATATCTGATTGTTTCTGCTGCGATTTGGCAGTTATATTTTCAGATTTTACGAAGGCTGTTTGACCTAGTTTTGAAAAGGAATGTACTTGCTTACTATCATCACAATTATTTTTATTCGCACAAGCAGAGGTAGAAGGTTGTACTAATTGGTCTTGATTAAATTCGACATTGGAATTTTTCATTCCATTTACAACTTTTTTGGGAGTTTCATTTAGATCTGAAGCAGATGTTGATTCAGACTGACTGGAATTTGAAGCTGAATCGTTGAGAATATTCGTTGAGTCAGTATCCACACGCATACCAGATTTATTCTTTGATTCATTAAGAAGCTGTTTAACCAATAGTTCTTGTTTTGATACTTTGTTGCTCGATTTGCACATAATCTTCTTCAAAATTTGTGCTTTTTGGGAATTTGTTCTATCAGAAATCTTCTCTGCAGACATTGTCGCGTTTTGTACAAGAAACATCTTAGTGTCTTCAAAAGCCTGTACATGTTCTGGTGTCTCGCTAGTGCCTTGAGTTTTTGAGACAATATCATTTCTCTTCGAATTCAAAATTTCTAGTTTCTTTTCCATTAGTGTTGGCTCTTTTTTCTCCTTCCTTGTTGAGCCTCTTCCGACTGATTTTTCGTCGACATCTTTGCACAGTTGTAAATCCTCAGTTTTGTTTTTAATCAAAGCTTCAATTTCTTCATCGTCTAAGTCTAAATTACATGCTGTCAGAGCTGCTTCAAGCTCGATTGCAGCTCTCGACGTGGACGTTTGTGCCCTGACAGGTTTCTCCCAATTCTTCTTTTGCGCAAAATTTCGGTAAAAATTCTCTATATTTATAATAACATTTTGTGTTTCAGCGATGTTCAGTTTAGTTTTTACTTTTCCCTCGCTCAGGTGTCGGTGAAACAGACATGGGTCGTAAGTAGAGAATCCCCGCGACTTTAGCATTTTTGACAAATAAACTGTCACGCCTTCCTCATTTTTCTTCAACAGATCTCCGAATTTATGAATGTTTGAATCAAAGACTGATGATCTATGGACAATAGAGGTATTTAAAGTTATTTATGGTTTCCAAATTATAATATAATCTGGTTTTTTTATATCTAAAGAAGTAACAGACAAGCATGCAAGCCGACTGATTTTATGTGGAATTTGTACCCAGTAGCCATCTACCTCCAATTTTATGTAACACAAAAGGACCACCTGAGGTGGTACAAAGATGTTTTGCTTTTGTGGACTAGAAACTTATCTACTTTACATTTACAACCCAAACGGCAAACATCTTTGTATGATCTCAATTAGACCTGCAGTACTGTCCAATGTTTAATATACAGAAACCACTATATAGAAACACTTATCGCCAGATATCCTGCATGCATGTTTGCTTCTTTCCTATTAAAGAAACAGGCTAATAGGATTCACTACACATTATGTTCCGGATATTTGTATCCATATCTGCGGATAACCGCTGGATTAAAAAGATCCATATCTGTATCTGTTACACTTACACTTTGATGACTATCGAGCTTTTTTTACTTACAGAAGTCGATATTGATAGTGTTAACTCTAAATTTGCCCACACTAAATCCAAAAAAGTTCATTTGTAACAGTTTTGTTTTATTTAATACCCTTAACTTGAGAACCTATAGCAAACCAAAGGCCTCTTGACAGAATTTGCTACAGGCCCGCGCTGGCTTAATCCGGCACTGTTCCTACTTCCATTCTATATAAAAGACCTACAAGAGACGGAAATATAGAAGTACTCCTATAATGAAATCCATCATTGATAATGATGAACAAGACATTTTTAAAGCTATCACCTAGCCCTACATTCCAAAGCTTTCTTGTTGGCTAGTGGAACCACATGATAAGTGGTTGCTGTTCATTGCCATATAACTTTATACTGCTCTGATACCAATTGACAGGATTACAGGCAGCAGGCAGGCATTTCTATGCTGATCATAAGTGTTTCTCGTCCCAATGCTAATAATGTTATGGTTGCTACCAGGTCATCCTCACAACGCAGGCAATGTTAATGGTGTGAGTGAAATATCGGTACCAATATGCTGTCATATTTTTACAATAACTAAAATGTTAGAGAAAAAATCTTCAGTAAAAAACTATAAAAAAAGGTCTTTTGGACATTTTTTTTATATCGCTGCGCTCTATGTACATATAAAACGCAAAGCTGCGAGCAAGATAAGCGAATCTAAACAAAATAATAATTAAAACCTACCGGTGATCTATATGTGTTGGCATGAACCATAATTCCGAATTTTCCAAAAATTGGTTCATTTGCGCCGCCGCCGCCGGCTGCCACTCGGTACATCGCTGCACAGTAAACTGCTCATCCTCCAGATTAATCGTGGTTTCCAACGGCAGGAGGCCATATATACCTATCTGCTCGAACTTGAACTGATACGGAGCTATCTTAGGATCCCGCACTTCCACCCAGATTAGATGTGGATTCAGGTAGTAGAGTACCTGAACTTTATAGCATTCGGGCGGCATTGTGCCCATAATAGATACATTTATCTCATCCATCCACCCGAAGTATTAGTAGAAATCGCCATTAAAAATTATTTAGCCAACCAACTCACAGCTTTGAAAAATCCGGCAAGAAACATGACAGATAAAAAATCAATGAAACTTTTTTTAAAGTATAAGTACACAGAGACAGAATAAACGATACGTCTTGCGCTGCGCCCATAAGATATTATAAGGCCTTCGACCACAGTTATATCTGTGCCTTCGACAATTAATAATTAAAGAAATAGCTAACTCAACAGATTCTTTCAATTTCGCAATTAATGATCGCATCACGTTCTTGCGCTGCGGCCATTGAAGAGAAGTGAAAATAGATTTATATATTATATAGAAAGGAAGGAGGACAGAGTTATAGACTGCTAGATTCGACCACATTGTATAATTAGTATAATGGGTGAATTGTATAAATATTGCTCTGATAGCTGTTATGCCTTATAAAACTACTTAATTTACATAGCTTCAGTAAAAACTAATGTATATGCGAATTTACTTGCCCAAATGAATGAGAACATTTACGGAAGGTGCTTTACTTTACTATTTTATTTAGGTCCGTAATTAAAATGTAAAAAAGTGGTATTTCAAAAGTCCTAAGATTTTATAAAAATTGCGAGACCAGCTATTGAACCTGCTATACAAAAAATATGCTCCAGAAGAAAATAATACTTTCTATGTTGCCTTGTTTGCATTGTATCATCTTTCTCAAGTTTCAAACAGTTTTCAAATCGACTAATTAAACTTGTAGCATAACGTTGAACCGGTTGTACATGGGGGATTTTTTAAGTTCGTGGAATGAAGGACAAGAAGTAAAAAGAAAATACCAAAATTATTTTTCCTTTTCATTATATTCACCTGAAATATGAATGCAGTTTTCAGACCTTAAGTTCCTGATAATAGAAAATGTTTTGTCTTTGTTTGAAAAATACGCCGAAATTGCATCCTTAACTTCTTTCATCGCTAGTAATTTATTCTAGTAAAAAATTTTGGACAGCATTTCGGACCAATATCTCGATCTTGGAAGAACTCGAAATTAAAGATTATCATCGATTGTGCCAAAAAAATCCTTAAATATTTTGTTCGAAATACAAATGGAATAAAATTTATTTAATTTTAAGCGTTATGAGCTCTTCGAGTACCAAAAATCGATGTAATCGGAGATCAGTGGTTATTTTCAAAAAGGACTATTCGCATATTTTTCGTATAATGATATATCTCGAACAGAGAACTTTACAGCATTTGCCGCAATTTTGTCATAACGAGTACGAAATCGATTGATAAAGAAATTTCGAAGTAATGTTGAAAAAACAATTTTTTTGTTATTTTGCGATAGCAACAGTTATGAAACAAATCAATCTATTTTTTGACGTACTTTACGGAATTCGAGCGCGTTCCGATCCGTCAAGCCATTTAAAAGTTATAAGAGGTTTACATACACAAAAAAAAACAAACATACATGCATGCATGTAGTCACTATCCTACAAAAAATAGAATATTTTTCTTAGGACTCACAACGTCTAGATCTGATGAAAACTCAATTTTTGAAAAAAGGGGTAATATTACTTTTTGAAAATTTTCAATTTTCCTAGTGGGAAGTTAAAAGATAATATCGAAATGTTTTCTCAGAATGAATTTTGTAGTAAATCATTTGTGACAACATTTCCATTTTTGACCTATGAAGGGTAATTTAGGTACCTCTTTGCCAAAATAAGTATAAATTTTCTTTATGTATATTATAGGCATTTTTGTGTACATATAAGATAAATAGTAAGATTAAATATTGTATAATTTAAAACTCAGCTGTATAAAATAAGTTGAAAACACTGGCAGCCCTGATCGGATGATATTTGTGTCGGAACTTGATTGGTCCAAATGCAAGATGCAACAAAATCAATAAAATTGTGAGAGGCGACGAAATGAGTAAAAGGGAGGGTGAATATAAGACCTTTATATAACTATTGAATCTTTCATGATTGAAGCGTGAATAGCAAAATAAAGCTAGCTACTTTAGAAGTTCAAAAATAATTGCTTTTTCTTTGTCTTTGGACTAATTGTTTTATGTTAGATTTGATCACACTTACGTATTGTGCTTTATACTTTTTTTTATTGAATAAAAGTAGTAAACGATGGTGGTAAACCACGTGGTATTAAGTGGTCTACAACCCTTGGGCATCCATTTGCAACTTCAGGCAGTACCTGAGTCCTACCTGAGATCGCAAATAGATGCGTTGCTACTTCAGAGGACGATGGTCGCCTTGTATTTGCACTCACACAATAAATTGCTTTACGATAGATATGGGTGTGGCGGTGGCATTTCCCCAGACGGCAGCCTACCGCCTATTAAAATTATAATTATATATTAGAAAAATAAAAGATTAAATATATAATTTTATATTAGAAGACAAAGACAAAATTATTTATTTGCACAAATATGGGTAGGTACAAAGGTTATTAAATGATTCGTGAGTGACACTATTCATGATGACTGAAATACCGGCTTACTCACGTTTATTTTTCGGGTTTG
>DWNH01000697.1:0-13729 GCA_018249895.1 Tiana niger
GCAGATCTCGAACCGAGATTTATTGGAATTCAAGATTCCATTCGCCGGACAAAAATGGTTATTGTTGAGCGGCGTGTTCTATTTTCGGTATCTCGTTTAATTCGATTTACTATTTCCTTTTGAACTAAATCTCTTCCATCCATATAAGGATTATTAAGGAAGTTATGCACTCAAAATAAGAGAGAATCTGTCTTTATCATATCCTAATGTGAATGCTATTTTCATTATGAAACTAGTGTAATCATGGCCTTTCATAATCGGGATAGCATATTTGTTTCATTATTTCATACATCAACATTTGCAAGACGCTGTAATATGTCATGCCGTTTATCAGCAGCGTGTAATTTTAAGAAAATACATAAAGTTAAATCTGCTTTAATTTTCTTAATATGATTCATACATAGTCGAGGTAATATGTCATTTTTATTCACCTCGTATATTTATGGTAATGTCCAACTTCAACAGTTTTGGTACTCGTATGGATTTATCTTATAAAATTAACCATCTATCTTATAGTAGCTGGCTATAAAATGTTTAACATTCTCTTTTAACATTTTTATCTCATAACTCTTCTAAAAATATAATGAAATTGTAAGTATTTCATAAGTAAGTTCATTTATGATATACAAAAATTTTATACGAAGATTTTATAGAAAGATACAAAGTTTAGGTTTATTTTTTCTTACGATTATAATTTACGGTGACTAAGAATAAGAATAGACTAACTATGTCCAAAAATTAACAGGTTAAGTCGCTTTTCGACTTTAGATTTTGTTTTCATTGAATAAAACAACTATCTACTTTGGATAATTAATGAACCGGCTTTTAAAACTACAACTAATATCAGTACATAAATCAACATTCAATATAAGTGTACCTATTTCTTATGATACTTCAAATGCCATTGCTAGTCCATTGCCCTCTCTGAGGTACACCTCATTATCTAAAATTATCCAGTATTATCGTTACAAGTACAGAGACTAGTAATTGGAAGGGGATTCAGAGTCCATTATTCGGTATTACGTTTTATTACTTCATTGGTTCTTTTATAGACTTTTTATATGGGACGTGCTGTTAGTGTGTTGTAACGTTTTTCGATTTCGTTTTTAGCCGCAGTCACGTCCCCGGCCGTCCTCCGCGCGGCTGCGGCGGCCCGAGCATGTGGGTCGATGAACGGTACATTAAACTTTCTTTTTTATTTCCTACGCTTCTTGTTCGACCGCTTTAGAACACCTTTGGTCATGGCTGACGATGCGTTCGTACGTTTTGTTGATTTTTTTTTTCATCGGTGAAAGTTTATCGTTCTGTCCTGCCCGCCGGGACTCGAGCTCTTCCCCGAGAATTCTGTAATGGCCTTTCGGCGTATTTTCAACATACAATGAAGGAACAACAATGAGTCTTTGTTCTTTCAAAACCGTTATTGGTCCCTCTTACAGTGTGTTAACTCATTTAACGAGTTGCTTCATCTTTACTAGCTACTTAGTGCTATTTTCTGTCTAGGTTCCTTTTGAATGACTTACACGTTTTCTTAGTCATCGTTTTAAATTGAGCTCTCGAAATTTTCTCATGATACACAATTGAATTGACGAACTCAATTGAGTTGCAGGCTCCATCTTTATTCTGGACATTTGCCAGGCCGGTGATAAACGGGTGTGGGACATACGATTCACGTTGAGCATACAAATCTTCATCAGCCGTTGAATTTATCGCCCCCTGAATACCGGGATTGTCTTTTCCCACATAATACGTTTGTGACATGACGCGCGGATTTTAAAAATTCGTTTTTTATAAATCGCTTGTTGAGACTGAATCATCGGCGTAATGCTTTTAAATTTATCAGCAGCATTCATTGCTGCCATTTTAAATGTTATTGCAATCTTTATGGTGCGGATATTATTTTGCTCAATATCCGTGTAAATATTCACAAAAGATTAATCTTGATAGAAACAGTAATAATTTTTTTGGCAAATTTTCTACAAAAACACTTTGGTAGACACTTAGAAACGATAACGAAATAAGATTTGTTGTTACATTCAATAACATAGATCGTGTACGTTTAAAAAATTATTTATACTTTAGAAAATACAACGAGGAAGATAAAATGCATAAAATAATTTTTAATTTAGAATTTTTAGTTTTAGATCAAATGAAAAACCGAAGAAATATTGAATCGTGATATAAATTGCACGTTGAATCGCGATTTGTATATCTATTTGCATCGTATGTAAATGCGATATTACATATAAAATACTATCACCGAATAATGTCTTCGTGTCTGTTTTTCCGTTTACTACTACTGATAGATACTACCGTTTACTACTAACCCACGCAACGGCTTTCATTTTGGTTTTCGCTATGAAAAAGAGACTTTTTTATGGAAGGTTTACGTGAAATATGTATATTATAAATAAGTTTTTGAATAGTGAAAGTTTAATGTTTAGTAATTTAGGTGTCAAAAGTGACGGGTTTATCTTGGACGATGGCATATACCTACTATCTCTTGTTTTCTAAGGTTGACGTTAAGGTTGATATTGAAATTATATCTAAACAAAAAAAATATTTGCACTGAAAAGGTTTAAAGTGCCTTCACCAAAGCACCCTTGGTTTATTACTAAGTATTCGTTTGGTTATTCTGTGCTATATCTCTGAACCACAAGGTCAGATCATCCCCATTTTTATCGAAGACTTCTGAAATAAACTCTTTCATAAAAAAAATAACAATCTAGTAAATAGCTTCATAACTTTTTCTCAATTTTTTGCCCAACAGGTAGGTATATTGAACGATGCCATTTGTTACAAATTTTATTTGCGGCTCTTTCTTAGTTCACTCATTTTGATGGACAATATCAAAACCTGTCAGATACAAAACAGTACAGTCGAAACAAGGAGACTTTATAACAACCTTATACATACAAAATATTAAAGGCTTTTCCCCCTACCTAATACAAAACAGCTGGATTCCGTGCAGGTTGTTCCTGGCGGCATCGGCATTACCGTGTAGCGGCGTACAGCACACAGTGTTATCGTCGATCGCATATCTTATCGGCGCCATTAGAGCGTTCGTGTGGAAATATTTGCACTGTGAATTCCAACACGCACTTCTACACCGAATTATTTCACGATGACGCGCAAGCTCGCGTGCAGCTGTATGTTTGTAATTACTCGGCTGTTTCACAATCGTCCGTTCGTAACGTTATCTCCGAGTTTCTATGCGTGGATCGACTTCAGAAGTGGCTGTGGCTGACTAATTGGCTAACGAGTTGTACGTAAGCAAGAAATCCTTGCATGTTGCAATTGAAACGAACTGATTCGGGCTGCAACAGGCTTTTAATGAAGCTAATGCCTCTAAATACAAGGTAATGCCTGAAGAAGCGATGCTGTCATTAGTAAATATGAATGTAAATAGAGGGTTCATTAGTTATTATAAAAAGTTGCCAATAAGTGACTATTTTGAAGGAGTGTCCAGTACGCCCATTAGAAGTTAATAGCAGAATATCAATAATTAATAGTCGATCGAGCTAATCGGGTTATGCCGATTAGGTTAGTCGAGTATGTGTAGAAGTTAATTCGGTTCGGCATAGTCATTCCAAAAAAGAACGTCGAACTGAACGTTCTACTCGTATCTTCCTAATATCAGTTATCGTAGGTGACATCAACGATTAATTTTAAGTTTTTCAGTCTAGCAGTAACACTCCTAACGTAAAAGGCGAGAAATAAATATGAATCTTGTGGGATCCTATTTGTTACTTATTTTCCTTTTTTAATGCAACCTTTGACAGTAGGATATATCGTCCATATATAGTACGATACGAAATTCGATTTCGTTTTTTGGAACTGTTAAGAGTTGATCTATGCCACAGTAAGTGTGCCTATTTAATAATTTCTGCGGCGAAACACAAGTATAACTTGTAAGATTCGAGTTAATTGCTTGTAAGTTACAAAATTCGTAATAATAGTGCAGTAATGAAAAATACAAAGAAAACAACTATTTGATGAAATCGTTATATTGCGGTGCGCAGCCAGTCGGAGGTAGCGACTAACTTGAAGCAGATGGGTAGTAGTCACAATCGGCGTATGCAAATGTAAAGCCGCGTTCACACCGGGCGGCGCGGCGACGCGTGACGCGCGTCACGGGACGCGGCCGGCCGCTGCGCGTGACCGTTCCGTTCATCGGCGGCACAATGACTCCGCCGAATCGCGTATTTTAATGCTAGGAACAAACTAATTGGTAACCGTTTTAGTTCAAGAAGACCACATAAGTGCATTCTTTTTTTTATCCATTATTCAACGTTTATTAAAATGCTGTCTGAAATTGAGGATTAAGGAACGCGCCTTATTAAATGTCGGTAAAGGCAATCTTCGGACCAGAAATCAAGAAATTGTTTCTATCGTACCGCTCAAACAGTAATCAGATGTGTTATTGTTAAATAAATAAAATATGCCACTGATAACTACATCATACAACTGATGGAGACGCAGCGAGGATCTCCGTTGCTGTTGTCGCATTTTTGTAAATATAATTTGATTCTGGCTTAATCCTTTGTTTTTTAGGATTCAAACTCGCTTTTAAACCGGTAGCTGAGTTTTGGTTCGCTCGAGGGTCGAATGAGACCCTCATTGTGGCTAATAAATTGTTCTTGCTTGTTGCAAAGCATTACAAGAAGAATAAATAAATTATAATAATTTTTTGTGTCAAATTTCTAAGGATATTGTTAAATTTGATTTCTTTTAAAGAGCCATACTAGCAACTAAATTATTTAGCTGTAATATGGCTTACTGTATATGTTATTCTTTCGTAGGTATTTCATTTTGTAATGATTTCTTTTTTGAAATGTATTCGAAGAATTTCAATATCTAGAACGAACTTTAATTAAAATAATATTTAAGTGTGCTTGAAGGTCCAAGGAATCTCGTAAATGTCATTCCTGCAAATCGGTTTATATAAAGTAAATTTTTCATTATATAAATAGTGCTCATACTAGCACACTCACTCTAGGATCTATTCAAGTGTTGCAAGTAGGTATCTTGTGTAAGAACTAAAAAATACGTTCGAAACATCCGCCTGCCTTTTGTTTTATTTTAGTCCATCTAGACTAATATGCATTGATAACATGTTGGTTACATTATGATAACAAGAATTGTTTTTCAATTGTTACTATGGACAAGTATATTTTTATGGAAATGTTATCATGACTTGTTTTAAACGGAACGACAGATAACGAACGTTTACTATTACAGTTTATCTACGTTTATTGTTGGGTGTAGGCAAAATCAAATAATATATTTAAAATTCCTCTATATTACTTACTTATGTCGGTAGTTAAAAAGATAATAAGAATGGAATATTTAGCTGTTGAAGAAAATGTGGAAAATTACTTATTCTGTCAAAATATACGCTTAAGATTACTTTAAAATATTGTTAAGTTATTCAAACTCAAAACTTTCCATTATTTCCAAATTAGATCGTAGTACGGAAGCAATCTTAAACTGCGCACACTCTTACTCTGGTGCAAGGCACTTGTGCCCGATGCATTCTCAGCGTTTACCTGAACTATTTACAATACATTTAAGATATCTTGTTACAAATATTTGCAGACTCTTGACCACACATAATGGTGCTTCGTGCAATACTTATACACTTTCTACATTTTGTCCCACATAGTAAATTTGGAGACATAAATAGTGGTGTATTTACGTAAATTATTTTGTTTGTTCTTTAGAAGCCAATTAGTTGATGTAGGACACGGTAAATTGTAATCAAATGTAGGTCCTAGTACAGGGGACATAATATGTAGGTAAAACATTGTAAGTAAAATGTACATTGTACACATTTAATTTGCTTCTACTTTCTTTTGGATTTTTGTTCTGGATTTAATGTTAATTAAATCAAAAGATATTTGTGTTGTGGATTTCACCATAAATATTATTGGTGAAATGGACTATTTGCATGACGAAGACAAATTGGAATTTCTAACTGTTACCATTATTTACCTTATTTAGCAAATAAAGATTATTATTATGATCTTACATACCATCAGCTAAGATAGCGCGCTAACGCAATCCTACCAAATCTAAAAACAGGAAACAACAAAGATACAAAATCATGTACCAACATCATTATTTAATCCTATCATAATTTTAATCCCATTAATTCAGAAAGTAACGTACATATAAAAGTACTTTAATGAACAAAGACGATCGTTTTATTTAGTTCATAGCTATAAACTACTTTGTTGTAAATTGCAACATTAAAATGACATCTCAATATACGAGTAAATACTTCGTAAAGTAGGTCAATGTGCTTTTTATGTCCACGAAGTACCCACTTCGTAGGTACATACCTACACAGACTTTGTAAGCTGATGTTAAAAATTCACTTCTACTCTTGTTACCTATAACATTAAGTTCAGGTCGAGTCTTTCCATAAAAGTCTGCACATGATGTCTGATGGCACGGGGAGAGACTCCTCTTACTACAGGAACGTTTGAGAACACTCTTCCCTTCATATTTGCTGTAAAGTGTATATTTAGCCTGAAGTAACACACAATATAGATATATCAAGATACGTAGACATAACATCCAAATTCGTGATCGCAGTTCTGGTTCGAACGTAACTCTTTCCTTATAATCCGACATCACTTTGTAACGGTTAGTTGCATACGTTCTACTGGTTTCACAATCCAACCAGTAACAATTTGATATGCAGAAACGCCACCTATCAATGCCAGCGCTCCAGTCGAACGCCGTCACAGCTCCGTGCGGTTAGAAAGCGCGTCGCGGTCCGCGCTTGGCCCGCGGAGCGTGACGTCACGCGTGGGACCGCCACGCCACTGACCGAGAGGCGGCCACGCGGGACCGGTGTGCCGCCGCCTTTACATGTTGTAAGGCAACACTTGCAACATCAATGTTAATTGTTGATCGCGTAATATTCTCGAAATGCAGTGGAATAGCCAGTGGCGGACTTAGGTGGGGGCGGAAGGGGGGCGGCGCGCCGGGCCCCTAATTTTGCGGGGCCTCCAAATGTTTACAAGTGCCCTTGATCAAATCCCAAACAAGGCTTTAAACATGCTTCTTACTAACTTAGAGACGGTTTGAAAATGGATGAAAAATTGTACATAAAAATCGTTGTCGAAAAATTTCGAAAAAAGTGTCTTTTTAACATAACTTCAAGATTTCTCAACTAATTGTTTACGTACTCGTCAATTTTAGTGCTTAAAAACTGCGTTGATTCCAAGCCAATGAATAGCCCATGAAAATCCTTTAATCAGTTCGAGAGACAGCATTTTGGAAAAATATGCGAACAAAATCTCTTTTGGAAATAACTATATGTCCAAATGTCCAGGTTTCATCGATTTTTTGTATTCGAAGAGTTCAAAATGCTTACAATTTGCGGGAAGTTTCAGGGACGACCAGCAGGGTCAACCGATTTTTTACATTTTGTATTTATATTTAGGTACGTCCTCAAATTTAAGTATTTACTCACTTCTTTTTTACAAATTTTTAATCTTCAGGACATTCAGAGATTGCTAAACATCAATTAAAAGGATAAAAATGTCTAACAAAAATTTTCCACAGGCGTATATTTACGACTGTAGGAAACCCATTTCTGCGAAACTTATTCTCATTTTGAAGTAAAAGTTTACGCGTTTTATTGTACAGCAGACTTTAGCTTCACACTAATTTTACGTTGTTATTCTGTTTAGTACAAAGTTACGCTGTTCGCACGCTATGACGGTTCGGCTTGAAAATGGTGTACGTGAGAACGGTGTGATAACACCTTCATTTTGTAACGTTTTTTCTGCAGTTTGTTTGTAATTAACCATTGTAATTAGTGCGTACTTTCTCATGTGTTAAATTGTTTTCTGCAATTGAGTACACTGGCTCATATTCCTCCGGTACCAGGAATATGTTACGTCGTATAGATTATGAATTACCTAGATTTCGGGCGCGGTCATAATATGTTGATATATAGAGGCGTATGAAAATGCTATCGGACACAATGGTAGCTCTGAAAGGACAGGAGTTTTACAAATCTACTTGATACGTATCGTTTTATTATGTCTAAACCGCACAATATCTTTATATGTTAAAGTCTGTGAGTTATTCTGGCGTCTATGCTGTGTTATTGAAAACTATCATTGGAATCCATTAGGTAATTTTTGGATGAATTAGGGATATTTGTTTCACATTTATAATATTAGTAAGATTACCTACCACTCGTTCTTTAGAGACTTCCTCATACCGGTGAAGGAAAACATTCTAGGAAAACCGGCCTGCATGTAATCCTCCGTAAGAGGTTGGCCTAAAGTGCTTTTACAGGTCATCTGGTGTTAAGTAAGCCTCTGCAACCCATAAAAATCAATATTCAACATCAGGCAGTACTGAAGTTCGACTTGAGGTCGTTCATAGAGGCGTTGTACCACACGAACACTATTTAGTACCTTCCTTCAAGAAACCTATCTCCCGAAACACGGATAAATTGCTTTAAGATAGAAATGGGTGTATCGATGATACTTCTTCGGTCGGTAGAACTGTGCCTAGAAATAGGACAGTAGTGGCTGAATTATGAAAAGGATAATGATTACATGGTAAGCTAAGCTGTAGCATATATGTACATACATAAGTACCTACAGATGATCTTTATCTAATTTGATATGAAAATTAACTGAATGTTCTATAATTTATATTAAATGCTAATATGTAACTACCTGTTATTTTCGAGGAAATTATTATTATTAATAGGTATTTGATATTCAATCAAATGATATTTTTCGTCAGTTACCAGATATTTATTTATTCCGTTCTAGTTCACATCCTGTTGTGTCCAATTACCGTATTATTGGGAAAATTACAAGGTATTATTCTTGAAATATGTCGTCAACAACAAATTTATCAATGCGGAATGGAGCAGCATGGTAGGGATATGCTCAAGGCCTTCTCGGGCACTACGAATAAATCTGCCCAGCCGCAATCTTTTTTATAACGCATCGGTTATAAAAAAGATTGCGGCTAATTGTATGCTGTTATCGAGCGAAGGGATACTGCAATAGCAGTTCCATAGACCTGGGTGGCCGTTTGCTACGGCATGAGGCTGCGAATTACTGGCTCACTCATCTACATATATCGAAGTTAGACTTAAAATTCGACATCGAAGCTGCAGTGAGTGCAGTGACTACTAAATATCAGCGACCTACACTCTGGCTTGCCCTTCGTTATAAAATAAATAATAGACAAAATTAAAAAAAATGGTTAATATGATCTCCACGTAACCTGAGGCGCTCGGTTCATTAGAGTTTCCTCCCCCGCCTGTTCAGTGTACCGCAGAACGAGCGCCAAGTGGGACCCTGAGGGCGAGGGCCGGGGGGCGCACTCGCAATGATTTCGGATCACGGTCTACTCGAGCGCGTCCCCCCCGCAGTCCGTCCTTCTAGCGTACGTGGACTGAATTTCGTACGGGCAGTTGTCAGGGCCGGACTTAAGAGTGGTAGGCTGCCGCCCGGTGATATACCACCGCCACACAAATATATTGTAAAGCTATTGTGTTTCGATAGGAACCACACCCGGTTGCCGGAGTTGCCTAAATATAAGGCGAGCATCTTAGTCCTCAGATGTAGCAGCGCATCTATTTGCGATCTCAGGTAGGACTAAAGTACTGCCTTAAGTTGCAAGTGGATGAAGTGATTGCAGTGACAGTGCAGTGCAGGAATATTATATATTTTGGTTTTTAGTTTAGTTTATAGTTTAAAACTTCGTTTATTTTTAACATCTTTGACCTCACGCAGACAACTGCAAACCAAAGGCAGTACTACTGTAATGCCACTATATGCCACTGATTTAAAGCAACCATTGTTCATAATGACATTTTTAGTTTTATAATGCATATAATAACTTATAACATTTGTTTTATTAATAGCCATTAGTTGAAGTTATTAGAATAATTATTTGTTTACTTTTATTTACTTTAAATCTACTATTTCTACTTTAAAAAGCAGGTGCTCATTAACCAAAGTTTACGTGAATCTTGTATATCACACTACAAATTAGTAAATTATTTTGGGGATCATGTAAAACGTTAACGTTTCAATAGGATCATTAGCGGCTGCCCTCTCCAAATGTTCCGCGAATAGCGTATTGGTTTACGTTATAAGTTTCGAATGTTGTTTTTCTTCATTTTATCCACTTTTATGTTTAGGCAGCAATAGTTTAAGTCCATTCATTAATGTGCTCTCTCAATAAATAGCCACAGCAGTGGCACGTGAGCTCGCGGTGAGCCGGTAGCCTCGTCTGCCATTGACGTATTTAGCACCGACTCGTCGTCGGCTCGGGCAAATTTACTCAATCGTTCCGTGCCCACGCTCTTGCTTCAATCTCTCCGCGAACGTATAATTAGGAATTGTTTGCTTCTATTATAACGTTCGTACAAAAAGTTTCTCAGAGCATTCACAAATTGCTTTACGGCCGCGAACCGTTGAAAACACGATTGGAATATTTCTTACGTTAAAATGTGTGTTTCTTCCCGTGTTTCCTCTCCGTACCGCTAGTTTTATTAATTATCTTTTAATTTTATGATCTGTGCAGCATTACAAGAAACATTTTCGGTACATTCATTTCATGTTTTAATATATCCTCTAACATGAGCTGTTTTATTAGCTAGTATTTGGCAGGTGTAAACATTTGATTTTATAGTAACGTTTATGGCTACGGTATTCACCGCTTCCGCTACTGAGATATACGCTTTATAAGTTGCGTATTCGTTTTTAAGTTTAATTCTCCTTCATTCATTATTTGTGCAACGTTTATGGAGTTCTATTGTTACATTACATCTTTAATATTCTGTGTTGTAGAATGAATGTTTACGTTTTCTAATTATAGGTACACCGTTGCGTTATATGCGTACCTAATATATATGATTACTGTTATATAAAACTTCTGTTGCAATAAAGAACCTTTGAAACCTGTTGGTGATTTCACATAGTTACTTACCAATTCGCAAAGGTCAAGCGTTTATAAAATCATTTATCACTTGGCAGAGCAAAGACCGCATGCCGGGTGTTTGTTTACAAGAGTGCTGCAAATATTTCTAAGCGGCGTGGACGTGCGTCAAACGGTCTGTGTGTCTATCTTTTAGCATCGTTACGCGAAATGCCCTAACTTCTCTCGCGAATAAGCCGCTTTGCGTCAGATCGATTAATATATTTAACATGGCCTTACCGCGTGTGTACTACAATTGTTCGCTCACGATTTCCTTCAGGCGATTGCACCGCGTCCCGACTCGTGAAACGAGATGTCGTGACTTGGGCGGAATTTGAGCTTGAAAATTTCCTGTAGCTCATTATGTATAATGATTTCGCAATAACAGCACGACTGTTGATTCAACTATTTCGCTGTACTGTCGGATGCCCCTCAAACGAATATTTATTTACGCAATGACTGTTTGAAACCGAGAGACATATTGAAAATAGCACGCAGCTCTAGTCATTAATAGCTGAGAATTTTATTTTGTACTATTATACTATTAAATTACAAATTTTCAAACAGTCAATTAGTTTTCAAACAATCCTGTGAGGCGCAGTGCCTCAACATATATTGCGGTTTGACTAACTATATGAAATAATACAATTTATTATGTTTCTATTATTGTAATCAGTAATTCATTAACGCAGTATTCCAGTAATATATAATTAATAATAATAATAACTTATCAGCTGATAGTTTGCAATCATTGCTGTTTATTTTATCTAATTTGATGCGTTCGTAACGCGTTTCATGTATACATTTTAGGATTTTTGCTTATCCTTCACGTAAACTTTAGCTATGCCTAATTCCACATTCCTCCACGGCCGCAATATGTTTAAGTCCAAAGTTTTTTCTCCACGTATAAGTATATAGATTGCACTCGAGCCATCGGTTCAGTCCGTCCCTGCATCACTACACACCTTGGTACAGGCATGACGTAGTGTGTGCACGCCGGCGGAATGCCAACGCTCCCGCGACAACCGCTGAATACTGATGCGGTGAATGCCTATAGGACTGCCTACATGGTCCTTGAGTGTACGCGGATCGCATTCTGATGGCGTGTGCTGGATGGATGGATTTATAGTGGCTTAGGTGGGGAAAATTGCTTTGTGAATAGTAAGAGTGCTTTGTGCCGTTTGCTTTGTGATTCCGTTATTATTGTTATGGTGTTTTTTTGCTTTAAGCTCCTGTGCCATTAGCCATTTTTTTGATAACTTCACTATTAATTTGAATGAGCTGTAGGGAATATACCAATTGTATTTGAGGTATTTAAAATTTGTGAAATATAAATATCCTGTGCTTGCGACTGTGACATGAATAGGTTTTGGTTTTTTCAGCTTGTAGGGGAGACGTTGTCTTATAGGTAGGTACTTTGATAGGCTATGGTATTGCTTTTTATTTTTCTGTTTTGTTTTATAGGTGTATTGGTAAAATCCCGCGACCGTCATTACTAATGTGTCAGAACATTTGCCACTTCATATGTGTTGCCAGTGTAAACATTGAAAATTATAATACATGTAATATAAATACAAGAGAAATTGTTGGGACATCACTAGCGCGGGCGACGGCGGCGGGGCGGCCCACGCGACGGCGGCGGGGCGACACTGGACCTACAGCAGCGATCGCGACCACACGCCGCTCGCGATTCTATTTAAATTATAACCGCCATTTTTACAGTCCGCCTTTTATTTCGAAGCCTTAACATTGGACCTACGAGCCTAAACAGAAATATAGATAGAAGAGGGAAAAGTATTTTTTCATGATTTCAATTTAAAACTTCTGTGCTTAAATTGTTATGTTAACTTTCTAATACATAATTGAACGGAATATACAATATTATAAGCATAGATTATTACGTGCGAGTCAGCGGCATCGCTTATGCAATATGCTAAATTAATTATTGTATGATTTCTAATTAGCGTACTGTCATACTCATTACACGCCATAACTGGTATACGAGTATGTATTACGTTGTGTGTAAATGATGGAATAGCTGTTGAGCGGGGTTGGACATCATAATATTCATGATATTCGTATGAGTTCACTAAATAGGAGGCGACCATTTTAGTCCCCAGAAGTAGCAACGCAACGAGAGCTTATAATGTTATATCTGAAGATATTACAGATTTAAGATATCAAGAAGAAATAGAAATGTAAATTTTTAATGAAGTTTCGTGAAAATCTTTTAAGTTCTCTGTTTTCCAAGACCTTTTTGGGCAGATATATGTATATATATTGTTATTTTGAACTACCTTTTCATACAAAGTGTGTAATGTTATTATGATAATTAAAATAATCATCGATTCATTATTGCACCACTGCTTGGCACGGGTTACCTCTCAAATATGCGAAAGGTGTAGGCCGTTGTTTGCCAGGCTGGCCAACTGCGGAGTTAGTGGTCTTCAAATCTTCAATCTATCCAATCAAATAATTTCATGACCCATGTGGTGTAGGGGTTGCCATACCAGTCCTCCATTCGGGGGATCCTGGGTTCGATTCCCGGTGGGACACAAACTCAAATGATGAATTTTGATTTCTGTTCCCGTTCTGGGTGGCACCCATAACACACGGAATCCTATTTTAGATAGTTTGAAGTTGATTTCTCCGTATAATTTGTGGGTGATATTGGTGGATCTTGGTGAAAAAGATACAATATAAAAGTTATTATAAATGCTAGAATACACCCATTCGTCATAACATTCCTAATCACTTG
>DWNH01000698.1:0-13729 GCA_018249895.1 Tiana niger
GGGCCGAGCTGGACCCAAACTTCTGCAACAAATCGTATAATAATGATGTTCTAGGTAAAAAGCGTATATCAAAGATGAAAATGAGGATGTCCTCGTCCAAAACTTATAGGAATAATTTCTCTTAATCGCAATAAAGAACACATCTCAGTCGTTTGTCGTTTCCGGTTGTAGTATCAGGTTATAGTTTCATAATACATAGTCGTCACTATGTTTTATAAGTGTCTATATCAAAATTCTAAATTTTCTTATCTGCAAATTACTAAGGGTACCAGATCTCCACGTTAATTTACCTATTATTTTGTCACGTGTGTTTTGACTCACAACCACATCAGAACTGTACTGACTGGGTGTAGTGTAGTCTTAGTAAGTCGAGACAAAAAAGTTTTCCGAAAGTCAACGATGAACGTTGAGTTCAAATTGTGTGTAAAGTAATGTGTAGAATACTGACGTTTCGTCGCGTCATGTTTGCAGATAGCACCTTATGTCATTGCCGTCGATTTTATGCTTACCATTCGACGTAAAAACTTTCATGAAAGTTTTACGAACGTTTGAAAACGGAATACTGACGTTTCTTCACGCTATGTCTGTAGAAAGCATCTTAGTCCTTGGCATATATTTTAAATTTATCGTTCGGTGTTAAACGTAACCGAAAAGTTTATTGTCTAAGCTCACAGTTATATATTTTATCGTAAACAACTAAAAATCTCGTACTGCTATGATTCAAAAGATTTAGTCCCGGAAGACTCCAGGCGAAGCCCGGCAATTTGTTGCGCGTTAGATCTCGACTTTCCGAGTTTTTTACGTCATTCCACCCCAAGCCCCGAGGCGACCTACCCTTTTCACGGGAACTGCACGGCCGCGGCCCTTACGACGTAAATATTGATAGCTTTATCGTGTTACCACCGTCCGCGTAAAAAGACTCGCATCTACCGCTCGACCCTTTCAGAACAGCTATCGACTTGTTTAACATTTAAAAGGAACTGTTTGCTTACACTTCCAATTGGTATATAGCGTAAGAGGTTTTTTTTCATTGAATAAAAGTAGCAAACCAGGGTGCAGGCCACCCGTTGTTAAGTGGTTACTGCAATCCATGGATTTTACTTGCAACTTCAGGCAGTACCTTAGTCTTCCCTGAGATCGCAAATAGATGCGTTGCTACTTCTGAGGGCTATGATGGTCGCTTCGTATTTAGAGAACTCCGGCATCCACACCCTCTTCCCGAAACACAATATTGCTTCACGATAGAATTGTATGTGTAGGTGGTGCTTCCCCGGCCGGCATTACTACCTATAAAAGAAAAAATACTATGCTTTTGATTTTTAATGTTTATCATAAAATTGATTTCACAGTTAATACTTTGCTCGCTGATCTGAGGCACCCTGCAGTTCATAATGTTTCAATCGCCTCACATTTATGCTATAACTGTATCAATAAAAACATCTGATAATTTTTTTATGACTTCGTTTTAATGAGTAAAATATTATTAAAATGTAAGCCTTAATTGGCAGAATACCCGCTGTCTGCAAAACCTGGTTATGGTGTTTAAAGCAGGGTCAGTTGTCTCACATTGAACCACTTCGAATCCATCCAAAGGTTACAGAGTTTTTTTTTATAAAAGATTAACTACATGAAACAATTTCAGGAATTTTCTAACTCTGTTCAACAAAAAGATAAATTACATAATTGTTCGCATTGTTATAAATTTGCATTTTATGTATGCGTTTGATTGTCTTTTGCTATCGTATATCTATCTGCATATAATGATATGATAATTTTACTAGTGTCATCTCATGGTGCTTCAATGCTAAATCTAAACGTAATTGTCTGTTCTATGTTTACAAATCCATATTCTGTAAATTACATTAATATATTTCTCAACCCAAGAACTTAAAGAAATACTGGTTACAAACTTTTAATACAAGTAGTAGTTAGTGAGCCAAAATATATAAATTCTTTGCCTTTTTTCCTTTAACTCAATGTAATGTATATTGATCACTCTATAATTCTATTATGCGTTCTAGTTTTCGTTCCATTTCTCGCTAAATTTATACCTAAACAGTACCCAACTTCGTTCACACCTTAAACAGAAAATTGAACTGCCGCTGTACGGATATGAATCTAATATTTCACTTCCCACGGAGATGTATTCTTTTTCTTTCTATTCCCAACACAAACGTGGTTAAAATATGGAGAGAAATTCCTTCAAAGTTTGTCGGTAAATTCGTCTATTTGACGGGGAAACGAAAATTCTGGCTTTATTTATTGGCGCCGCACTTGAGCATGGATCCTTTTCGCTTAGTATTTGCTAAGGTGTCTCGAAATCAAGAGGTAAATTGTGGACAAAAGGCAAACAAGGTAAGCTTTCGGAAACTGCCTGATCGGAACGTAAATAGTTTAGTGGTTCACAGCGATGTCAATATGGCGTGTTAAGTTTAGATGGCTATAAGAGAGAATTTAGAGTTTAGATAAATTAAATTAGAAATTTTGTATTTCATATAAATAAAAAAAAACAAAATAAGGTGTCCGTGGTTATTATTTCTATTAGACTACTACTAGTTTAAAATTTAAAAAACAAAGTCCATATAACCGTTACTATAATTTTACGTCGCGTAGAAATACATGTGTAAATTAATATTCTTTTTGACGATACCGAAAAATGAAAAACTTGACTACAGTTAGATACAAACAGCTGTTATACAGGCTGCTTAAAAAATCCTTTTTTACTTTTAAGTATTATATAATATTTTTAACGCATTTTTAAATATGGTTACCTAGTGCTACATAATATTTGTAATCTATTTTGAATTGAACTTAGAATTTAAGGTTTTATTTTTGTTTGGTCACCCTACTCGATCGACTCGATGGGATAAATAACTTCTGATGCGGATTGGAAGTCGACACTTCTTGACAAAGCCCTGTCAAGGCACTAAACGCATTTTAAGATAAAGAGAAATGTGGCGAAATAAATCTTCGAAGCTTTCTGTAATGGGATTTCTTCCACTTACTCGTATGTACGACTTTATTGGATAAAGTAGATACTCTAATTATTCATGGTGTTCTTTTTTGTAGAACATTTTTTAATGGTCATACATATTACACAAGAAGAACGCCTACTTGTTTGAGTATATGAACAGTTTCCTTTTAGTCTGTCTAAGATACCACCGACTACCTGGTTAAAGGTATTGCAGATCCAATGCTTGGTACAATACTAGACTAAAACAATTCCTAAATTTTTTACGATAATTTAAAAAAAACTGCTCCGATAACAACGATTCCGTCAAAGTACACTTTTTATCAAGATGTCGAGTTTAGAGTTGTAAGCCATGGCCTTAGATCTGATAAATTGGGTACTGTATTAGGTAATTAGTCCTGGCAATCGATTTTACACAAAATGTTTAGTTTATTGTATTCACATTAAACGTTCTCTACGTTTAATGTGAATTCAGTTTTCAAATTGAACATGTTCAAGCAACAATTTTATTACACACCTAAGTATAGGTCGTAATTTTAAACTATCTCCGTGTATTTATTAATTTCATTTGTCTATCAAACTTACCTTAATCCCTGAAACTTTCATTAAGGCACTTCATAACTATAGGACTGTAAACGGACCAATGTATTCTTAATACCTAATAGATAAACAAATTTCTGTGTAATTATCTAATAGTATGATTAGTTTCGAATTATCTAAATCTTTTATTTATACGCTACCGTACTGAGACCGTCATGTATTGCTATTGTCATTTATTCTATTTTATCTTCCCAACCGTAAGTCACAGACACATGTCTCGTTCTTCTGTATACGAGGAGTGGTGTTCCTACACTCACTGCTCGTACTACAACCTTAAATACTAAAATACGATTTGAAATATTTTGCGTTATAAAAACTCGACATTAATGTGACCAAGAAACACGAAGACAGTACAGTACACAGTGGCTTATTATTACTACTCGTCGCATACGCATAATAACGTACGGCCTTGGTCGTAGAGTGCGGTAACCTGGGATTTTCACTGGTCAATGTAAATAGTTTTTCTTGCTCTGCAACTGATCTATAGCGATCTTAATAATGAGTAAGTAAACAAGTTCAATCAACTCACGGTCACTTGGTGCCGCCAAGCAGGCTACACCACACGCTACCAGCGCCACAAACAAAACCGCGTTAATCGAAGCCATCGTGTATCACTGTATGTTTACTCTAAACACCTAGATCAACTGTCCGTGACTGTACTCTAAACTCCTTTATATACTGACCGTGACTGCCCACAGCCGCCATTAACTCTACTGAATCGACCTTGGCAATTGGATAATCACACTTCATTGTTGTGGACGCTGATGTTATTGTTATTCTAAGTACTGGAAATAGTAGGATAGGATGTTTCAGTAAATTATAGTATGTATTTAAATTATTTTTGTGTACTTTATTGTTTTCAAGATTTTCAATCAGCGTTGGAGGTCCATAGGTTGCAAGGACCAGGTGCTTTAATAAAATGAAAAAAAATCTTGCGTATCGTTTTAATTTAGGTAAACTATCTTAAGTACTCTACTTATCCATGCTTTAGTTGAAAACGTCAGTGCGTTTTCTACTAAACACTCATTCAAGTTACGCCCTTTAAGTAACGCAGTTTCTTGTCAATCAATCATCAGTCAATCGGATTGAAGGTTGATGATTGCTTCTTTTGTCGAGAAGCTGTTAGAAGACCTTACTACCCTATCGGTTGTCGATCCTTCGAACAATTTCAGATCACCTGAAGAAGTGGCAAACAGTGACCTATTCTGCGAGGTATGTCGAATCCTGACTTTTAAAGCAAGAACGTCTTTATACATATGAACGAGTTAATAATCATTCTGAAGGTTTAAGTCAATTACCTAATTATACATAACTATACACATTGTCTACTGTTATCTACTGTTATACTTAAATGGCATTTAAGCAAGAGCCCCATTCTTAGTTTTAGAACCCAAGGGGATAGAGAATTTTATGGGAAAAATCCTATTACCAAGCGATATACTAAGTGAATTAACTGAGCCGCGCCACATCAAAACGCCATTTTGACTTAACGAGTCCTTTTACAGATGCGAAGTGGTTTTCCTTTGCATTGTATCCCCAAGGAAAGTGTAGGCGGAAGTATATTATGTAAAGCCTCATACATCACAACCAGAATGTCGTTTCATTCCGCGAAACTCTTGATTTGCATAAACTTTACGCATAAAATTCCAGGGGAAGAAGTTAAGCTGGTGAATCACAATTTCATGCAAAATTTTTAACATAGCCTATGACGTATACCAGTACAGTACAGCGGAGTTTAATCAAGTTTTTCTTTAAAAAAAGAACTACATTTTCCTTGCGACTTCGCCGGGGCGGATTTAGGACATGCAATACTGCATAAATTAGTTTTATAACATGAAAATATTACCCATTCTTTGTCTCAGTGAATCGTCTATCGGTGTGGCAAATTGCATCTTTGTTCGCGTGTATATTCAGCCATGATTAGAACCATTAATATTAATGTTATATATTCTAAAAAACCATCTAAATAATGTTCAAAAATTCATTAAACACATTGAACACATATATTTTAGTCTCCTATGTTTGAAGTTCAAGACTGTTACTTTCTAAGCTATTATATTCACTCTTTAGTTACTAAATGCACCTTATCATCCATTTTAATTATATTCATTTTAGGCATGTTCATTTTGTCAGGTTTAATATCTATAATATATACCTATAATGTTAAAACCACTGTCGAGTTCCTAAACAAACTTATGGCGACATTCAATAAAAACATTTCGTCTCCTACAAAGTATCCTAACAAAATAACTTCCAGTGCCCAAGCTTATGGGACCATTTGTCCGTTACGGCGTGTTAAAGTTAAAACCCGTCGGCGGCGCAATCGATACAAATGCGTTGCGAAAGGTTGCCAACCATCTTTAGTTGGGGGATGCTACCCTAAGTGCAGACCACCCTAAATAACACACAGTTACTGCGCCCGTAGCAATACGATGCGCCACTTCTGTTTTTGAATCAGTTGAAATAAGCTTGTCTACACTTTGTAAAAATATCTTTAGTAATTCGGTCAAATAGCTTTGGATAGTTTTCTTGTGCGTATTGAAGGTAACGTGATTTTGTCGAAATCATTGGTATCATAATAAAAATGAAATAATGTTTTTGTTTAATCATTTCTTTAGTTCTAAAATGTATGTAATCTAAGTAAACTTTTATATTTATATTAGTTTATACGAATATACAATCCAATATTCATGTAGCCGGTATTTAAACTAACATATTTACTACTTTTTACACATTCAAAAATACTTACGATATTATTTTTCCTGTTTTATAAATAATTAAAAAATATCATCATTTTAATATCATCATAGTGAACAGATATTTTGAAAAAGATATAAGAAAACAGCAAACTACGATATGCGTGATAAAGTCACTGGACTTAAAGATACTTAGAACTGATCTAGTATTTTTGACAGACACGCAAGGTTACAAATTGTTTTAAAGCAATTTTGGGTAAAAATTACGTGTTTTTACTCCGATGTCTAGACAACCAAATTACTTTCTAATGAAAGGGGAAAGTGTTTTAAAAATTTCGTGGGTTTTTCCAAATTGCATAGGAACGCAACTTACTTTATTTCGTTTAACAAATTAAGATAATAAGCATAATAACTATGTAGTTAGGCTTGAAGTGAATTATAACAATGAACTAGCAGTATATTTTTACTGTTCGTGGCATACGAGTAATACATACCCTTTTTACATGCTTTATATGAGCTTGACTTGTATGTATCAATAAATGTAACGGAATATTTGAATTACATTTTCATCAATTTCATAATTTTCCAAATCGTTTCAAATTTTGCATACGAATAGAGAACCGATGTCAATACAATACAATAATTTCTTACATATATATATGTAGGTATATTATGTGTGAATAATAAAATAGCGAAAGGTGCTCTCAACTACTGATCCAGAACCTCGCAGTTTTTTTTAAACTGTAATTTATTTTTCACAATCATAATAGAAACAAGCAAATGATCAAATTTATTTTCTCATTATTAAATATATATGATTCTTCGAAGTAAATGTATGACAAAAATACCTACTGACAAAACAAATCAGTAGGTTATAAAAAAAATATTTTTTATTTATTTTGAAAATTTTTTTTTTTTTTATGTAAAAGGATTGGAGAACAGGCATACGGGCCACCTGATGGTAAGTGGTCACCGTCGCCTATGAACATTTGCAAAACCAGAAGGGTTGCCCTTGCGTTGCCAACCTTCAAGGACTCTTTTAACGCTTTTTCTGAAGAACCCCATGTCGTAGCCCAGTGTGAATAGCTCAGAGGGAAGCTGGTTCCAGGGTTTGTATTTTAAATTACGACTACGATTTTTTTATCTTTATATATCTTTCTTTGTTTAGGAGCGGCTCAGATATGATCTTGATCACAGGCATTGTTTCTGTCTTGCAATTAAAAATACTCAAATATATGTGCTACATGATAATTAGCCAATTTAACATTGACACAAAAGTCGTAGGTGGTTGTGTTGGTGTATCTAATTGCGGTTCGTAAACATAGGTCATTAAACTTATAACCTTAAGGCGAACATTACGTAACCGCTCTACAAACTACCGGTATGTCTAGACTAGACGATGCAAATATTTTCTCTCAATGAGTTTGAAATGTATCTCTTCCGATATTTTATAGTGTAAAAGATGAAGGCGGCGCGTTTAACGAGATCTAACTATATCCATTTATTTTAATAATTACCATATAATTTGGTTATTTTATAATATTGACCTATACTACATAAAATATTCGGAAAAAGATACTTCGTATTTTGTATGTATAACGTTGTAATAAAATCTCTTTGTATTGTTTGTGTCTGGCTGGTTTTGATGCCGTTAAAGGCTGACATTTTAAAAAAGAAATAAAACATTTAAGAAATAATATCAGAATTTAGCCCTTTTTCGATTGTTTTTTTGTCCACCAAAAGGTAATTCTAACTATATAATTCCATACAATTTATAGTTTTATTAAAAAAAAGGAAAAAATTATTAAAAATTAAAAGGTTATTAAAATTTGTGACAAAATAAATTGATGAAGTAATGAAGGACCTGATTTTTATTTCGTTGTAAGGTTTTTATACAAATATAATTAATGAATGTCATACAATGTGTCAATGGATCATAGGTTTTTGGCGCTCTTGGGTCTATGAACGTATTCTCGACTTAAAATACGTTTTATGTCTAAGATGCAACACGCTCTCTTACGGATAAACTAGAAGCCATTTTTAAAAAAGTATAGAAAGATAGCTGAAGTACTAAAAAGCTTGATATATGGGTGCCTCACTGAAAGAAACTTAATAAATCATGTAATTTAAGATTCTGTATTAAAACATAATGAAACTGAACTGATTTACACATAATAATATCTGAAACTGAAATTTTACTAGAGATTATTCACTGGTAAGTAATGAAAAATGGATAACCTACGACAAGAATGTAGAAAAATCTTGGTTAAACTATTATTCCTCACTCTCTTCTTAGTTCTGAGAGGGGAGTTCTGAGAGAAGCTCAATTATGAGATCGCACTAAATAGTTGATAATATTGAAAAGGGTATTCCATATAACCCTTTTAGTCTAGATGTAAATTAAGTTATGAATAGGTAATAGTTAAACATATATATTTTATTTTGCTCATAAACTTTTAATGGCTTCATGGAGATTAAACTTGACTAGAACATCTCTCTAGGTACTTAGCCCCTCGGGACTATAAAATGTTTTACGAGAAGCAAAACTACCCACGGGTTGGGTTATAATTTTATTTAGTTACTTTAGTTCTAAAGGACTTTACAGAAGGGATAATTTAATGATGTAAGTTTCGGATCTCCGTTCTGACTGTATAATGTTTGGTTAAAAATAAGTCTACACGTTTTTTATAGTAGGTATATTCCAGAGCACGAGGCACACCATTGCCGAAAGTGTAAGTAATGTGGAATATCAGAATCTTTTGAAGAGTGAAGCCAAAATGGCATCCTAGAATAAAGAGAAAATTTAGAGTAAACTTCTTAAAAAGAAAAACTCCTTTCCTTCGTAAACGTCCAAAGTATCCCTTTTTCCCTACAGTTTTAGAGGACCTTGGACCAAGGTAAGTAAGTAATTGAAAAGTGTGGAAGTGTATTTAGTCGTCGTGATAACTTCCACGTTGGTTCAATTATGATATTTCTACTGTTTGCCATTAAGGAGTTATGTTGTTTATTATGTAGGTAACCAATCTGCCCTTCGTATGCTTAAGCTGCTTATGCCTATGATCTTAGTTACTATTAAATTAATTCAGCCAGTACATTTGTGCTGTTTTTCGTTTAGGAGTTCCGTTGTACACCTTGAAGAACAAAATCATGACGTCATTGAACATAATAAGGCAATTGCCCTATCCAGGATCTGTAGGTCTAGTGTAAAATGAAACCTAATTAACCTCAATAAATGTTAATTTTTCTGTTAGAAATTGAAGAGTTTTCAAGATCTAATTTGATGCCGGATCTTGAGTGTGAAAGATGTCTGAAGTTTTAAACTGTAATTAAAATGGGACCTAATATACGGCACTCTATTTGACTTTCCGGCTCAGCAGAGCCTGCCTGTATGTATCAAAGCATTAAAGCATTATAATTATAGCAGCAACGTGTATGCTACGAATTTTCTTCATATTTGCCGAATACGCTCGAAATTAATTTGCAAATACTTGGTACTACAAACATCATCCTTGATTGTAAACCAGATTTATGCGTAATTATTTCCTGCTCAAATAAATCAACTACGGGCACAGTAGGCACACTCAATTGTTTTATTGAAATGAATAACTGTCAGCAACTATTTGCATATATGTAAGTACAGAAACACATAGTGGGATTGTCCACATAGTGGGACTGTCCAACCTCTTCAAACAGATATACATATATTTAAGGATCATAATATTAAATTATTACTATGGTTCTGCGAAGTTACGGTTTTGTTAACATTTTAGGCATATGAAACAAACCAAGGAGAACTCGATAGACACCTTGAATTTTTCTCCGTTACACAAAAAAAGAACAATGTATTTTTCTGTCTCAACTCCGATTGCGTTTCAATTTACATGGGCCATAAATATTTTTGTTTCCCCATTCTTCGCTAACAGTAAGATTAAACTTGGCTCATAATTCTGTCTTGCTCCGGAAAAACTTTATAAGTTAAACTGGATGTTTTCATTGAACTTCCTCGTGAGTTTTCGTAATCTTGACAACAAGCAGCATCCGTAACTTACTGTAGGAATAAGAAAAGTTTTCGTGCAATGAAACATATGGTTTGTATACTATCCATATATGTATGTAGTTGAATGGAACTTATATCATCTAGTAAGCTGAGCCGCGACGAAACTACCCTAATAGTTTGTTGTTGGGGGAACTTGCAAAGGGGTTAATTTCTGCACAGAGAACAGAGGGGGTAGATTCTGGAATCCTTTCAATGTCGTCGCTTATTACTATAGATATACTCGTACTTCAACAAATATTGGCAATTAAGTTCTTAGGGTAGCTTGTTTGTAATCTTTGTGAGCATTTTATAGAATATTGAGTTACATTTGATAAAAAGTTTTGTAAATGACCTTGTAGTAAAGAGGTAAAGAGTGCAATTATTTGCTTTATCCTAAATGTAATTAATTTTCGGGTTTTATTTTACTAACTTCATTGAACAAATTTAATTTCCTGAAATATATATTTATAATAATAGCATCCGGGACTTTATTATTTTGTATACTTTACGATTTCTATAAACTCTACATCTCTACAAATATTTAAACTTAATAAGCATATAACTGTTTACTTATATAATTATTGGAAAATTTTTAATTACAAATAACCAGAGTTACATTTAAAGAGTGCCGACTAACTTGATTCGATGCAACAACGGGGTATTTATGTGTCGATAAAGTTAATTTTAATGTAATTTAAAATATTAGCCTTATAATTATTATATTATCTTATAAATATTTTTAATACCTTCGAAATATTATTCACTAGTTTTTTCCCGTTACCCTTCTCTATGTTTCCCCTAATTCTTTTCATCTCGTCACACACTAATCCTGTTAGCGTTGATATCCCCTGCATTTAGTTCTAGATCGACGGCTTGACAAAAAACAATAGGAATTTTACTTCTGTGTTGACAGCTGAGCAAGTCACTCATTAGGGCTGGACTTTTTTCTATATGATTATTTCCTAGTTGAATTCACGCCATTTTATATAATTTAAATATTCTTAACTGGTTAGCACTTGACAAAACTGATACTCTTGATAAAAAAACCTCTCGTTGTTTGCTGTAGAAAGTTATCTTCCCTTCTATCACTCTTCAAAAAAGTAAGTTTGTTACAGTTATTAAATGAAAATATAAATGATCATCTTTGTGAGTAGGTGGAGTCCGTACCGATGTTTCAAGTTTTAATGGCGACAATTATTAGCTAGGCGAAAATAGGAGATAAACACCGCATTAATATTTTTATGCTACATTTTGCGATCTTGACTAATAAATACCTCTTGATTTAATTCAATGCGATGTAAAATTTGAATATAATGTAAAATATTTTATTAAATACCTATACATAATAATAACAAAGTCATCTGATCCCAAATTAGGCAGAGCCTGTGCTATGGTAATCGGAGAACTGATAAACATACATAAATATTTTTAAATAATTTGTTCTGGGTGGGAATCGAACCCACGATCTCCCGTTTAGCAGTCAGATTCGATAACCGCGAGACCACGAGGCCAGTCCAACATTTTTTTAGCCTGTTAAGTTATTTTTCTTTAACCTAATATTGAGATATAAAATGAGATCGAATAGGAAAATGCTGAATTTACGAACGTGGTTAGTATGTATGATACTGGCTGGCCAGGATCTCGTTCGTTCCATCGCATTCAGAACTCAATTCTATGGACCGCGCGCACTCGATTTGACTATCTTATTTTCGCTCAATAGACTCTACGTAGCGAATATTTGAGTGAGATATTTTCAAACATACTCGTGTTTCGTGGAAATGCCGATCTAAATTCAGTATTTCTATTTGTTACTTTTCTAGCTTGATTTGTAGAACTGTTCTAATTCCGTGTAAATTCTGTATATATGTATGTATGTAAATGTGTAGATTTTTAATTAATTACGTGTTTTTAAAAATTTGTAATATAATATTTTATCTTTTTTTGTTTCAGGTGTAAAGGAAAAAGTAAATATTTGTCACCACGGTAAGAGCAATTATTAACGGTTTACTGATTAAACGCGGTGTCACTCTGTAATACAATGAATTGACAACTGGGCCTTGATTCTGCTTTTATTCGTGATTTGTCATTATGAAACCATACCATTATCATTGAACGGGTTTTAATGAATTTTTCAAGAAATATTATAGAGAATACTTTAACTTACGGTATAGGCTCTTTTTGACCATAATAACTCAAATGGTTTCTTTACAAAATTGTGTTTTTTATATACTTTACATGTTTGCAAACGAAGCTTAATAACAGGTAAAGCTAACTTTATAAGTATCGATGAGAACCAAAAATACTTTTCAGACTGTATTCATGAATTTACCATTCCACGCATGCATGAATTTTATGCCTCAATCGCACCACCTATTAGCAAATTTATCCAAGCAAATCTGGCAGGTTTAGTGACAACTAAAGGGGTCAACGTTCGTTAAACTAATTAAGAAATAGCCTTACTGATTGTCACACAGTCTTTAAATACATACAATCGCTATAGAAAGATGTTAACGATATTAATTCGTGAACTTTCACGCCATCTGTAATTACAAGAACGAACTACAGTAGCATGAGTTGGGTGAGTCATTTAGAATTATTGGGGAGGCAGAGGTTCGAGGGTACTACCCCGAATTAAATTAAAACTCGTAAAGTAACGTTCGGATTATTAATGATCGGAAACACGAATGAATGCATTTGAATATGATTTTGTAAAAAATGGAGCCATTAGTGTTATTGAAGCGCGTTTTGGATTTTAAACATATTCCGGCGTGAATTTTAATTTTTGTTCTCTGCCGATAAATACGTATTTTAGTTAAACAATGGCGTCTTAATTGTGAATTTTTTTGTTATCATTATGTAATGTCTTCTTCATTAAACTTACCTAGGTTTTGAAAGTCACATCTTATATTATGTTGTATGGACGACTAAAAATAAAATAGCCGATGTCGCGTCTGTAAAACAACAGGTGACCTTTACAAATTATAACACTATTTTAAATCAATATTGTAGTCTAGTTTACATTAACATGAGTATTTATAACGTATGTGTACTTGCGTTATACTTTAATGTATCGTGTTTGTTACACATATTGTTTTTAGGTATTATAAGAGTGGTCTGTATTTGTTGACATAAGATATGTACATATGTACATAAAAGTGCTATAAAACTAATGCCTATGCGGTCAAATTGTTAAATCTTTTAGTGTTACTAAAGGCTAAGTGATCTTTGTATTTAATAGATTTATGTAGTCTCATAATACAAACTTTAAAAACTCAAATTTCATACCTTCATAAATTATAACATTAGGACGATTCTCGCAAGCAAACGACTACATAACTACTGATAGGTATTTCTGATCGGAACTCTTTTTGTCTAAGGATTGAAAACTATGAACTATGACATGGCTGGTTCACTTTACTTTTCATG
>DWNH01000699.1:0-13710 GCA_018249895.1 Tiana niger
GTGCGTATTATACAATAATTATCACTTGCTCTTCGGTGAAGGAAAACATCGTGATGAAACCTGCATGCCTAAGAGTTAAAAAAAAAAATTCTCGAAATGCATGTGAACTATGGCCTAAATCCGTCTCATTCGAGAGAAGACCCGTGCGCAGCAGTGGGACTATACTATGATGATGATGATGATGACATTAACTTGAAACGAGGAACAAATTGATAAGTTATTTTCGCAATACTGCTTTTAGTTCAGGAACAATGGTGGCCTACTTTTGAATTTCAGCTTATCGTTCCAGAGATTCGTGTTCAATTTCAGAACGCATCTCGTATTTTTTAATTTTCATTAACGAAGTTCACCATCTTAATCCTTAGAAATATCAACACGTCTATTTTCGATCTCAGCGAGGATTATGGTGCTGCCTAAGGTTGCATATGGATGCCAATGGGTTCCATTGACCACTTAACAATTATTCAATAAATTAAATTCTAAAAACTAAATTCTGTTTGGATACTAGCTATCTAACACAGCTTTAAAACATTATCTCAGAAAATGTACGCAAGCTTTCCGCAGCGCAATCAGAATGGAACAAGCTCAGAAGATTTAATTTGTACGACTAGATTAGAACATTGTTTCCACCGACATATGTACTCGACAAGGCGGGGTAAAAAACTTAATTTGATTTGTTCCATACTCCATCCGACGGCCAGACTATTGCTCTCAAACGGCTAAAGAATTTCAACTTTATGTTTGACATAGTAAAGAGTAATTTCAATTGCTCTCTCAAAAGAGTATGTGCCACTTGCGCCCGACGATTGCACCCACCTACTTTTTAATTCTGTTTCCAAGTGAATAGGGTTAATTTTATGCTCGCTTTTGCAGTGCTTCAAACGTTAAATACCGTAGTCAGGAGATCGTCACGTAGCTTTTTGAATGGTTGGAAAAATTTTACTGTTTCAAACGGTTTCCGGTTTTGATTTATTTTTCGATTGTGGTATTTCAGTGGTTTTATGTGAAAACATAACATATATAGGAAAACATTTAAACATTAAATAGGTAGTATAAAGTTTAGTATTTTAATATTATTTAAACATGTAATGTATTTAATATAAGATAGTTGATTAATCGGAAATTCAATGACAACTCATTGAGTGGCCTCTTGGTTTTCGCGACCACTGTGGTGCAGTGGTTAACCGGTTCGCCATTCGCCTTAGGTTTCATTTCCCGGGAGTAGAAGTTTAAATATTGATGTTAGATTTCTGTTCCCGGTCTGGGCGTTTTGTAATTGTGTAATTGTCCATGGTACCCAAAACACAGGGAATCCTAGTGTTCGGCCATGAGTGTGAAGCGTTATTATTAATTATGTCTATCCCGTTAAACATTAAATATTGTTCGTGCTGAACGTTGAAACGAGAAAATCTCGAAAAAAGGTGTCTTGCAAAATGCGTCCCAATAAGAAATCCTTGCCACCTTCGAAGCCCTTAGTCAGCAAGTGACACGCCGACCCATGTCTTCGGTAACGCTGACGTCACCTCTATCGAGTGGGCAATGACATGACCTTAATTTTGAAATCAAGTACCATCTTTTAAGAAATTCAAAACCATTTTATGTAGACCTCTTCTCAGTAATTGTGTTTGGTTTATAAAGTTTCTCAATAAATGTTGAATGTTTTACTTTTATTATTACAAGCTTTTATATACGATTGTACATATAGCAAGTATAATATATCCTAGTTTCAGTTTTCTAAGGACGTAAAAAACCATACTCTGTTACTGCTGGCTACAAAATCTAGACTTAAAAAATTGTACAGAATGATTAGTCTTATAGATAAGTTCTTGAAAGGCGAGTGACTATCTCATAATACTTTGTAAAGCATGTGTACACTGTAGTGTATTTTGAGTTACGATACTTCTGTCTTTAAATTGTATCTGTTTTAATGGTTCGGGTTCTCTGCTATTTTTTGATATTTCCACTGCCTATCAGGCTCAGATCTTGGCACAATACATTAATGCTGTCATTTTTGAATTTATCGCAAGAATATAGCAACAATGAGAGCTCTGGCCGTCTTTTCCATGATTAATAAGAAATATCAACACCATGGCACATAAGAGAAGCCATAGAAGGACTGGGTATAAAGACACTGTTACAAAGGTTGCACTGAGAAGATTCTAAAAATTTTGACAAGAATTTAAAAAACGTCATATACTCGTAGAAGACCGTAGAAGATCATTCTTTTATGTCAAAAAAGAACCACTCATGAAGGTTACTGACATTACACATCGTATTGGTTCCCTGAAAAATCGAAACAGAAGTTCCGCAACGCACAAAACCGAAACATGAAACATTAATTATAAATTCATAAGTTCTTCCATACCTAACTCTCACACTACAGATGAAGTTCAGTTCACCATTCCATACCCTCATACTATATATTTATAAGGCCTACCTCTATCCACCGAGCCTGCATCTTACAAGGATCCTCTTACTTCAGCTATATCGGGGCGCTTTAACGGGTGACCTTAATTCTCGGCTTAAGGGGCCAGACCTCAAGATGTTCTTATGGACCTCTGTCTAATGCTGAAAGATCAAGCGTCTTAAGTGCAGAGTGGGACAGTGTTCGATTACGTGCAGACAGCGTGACAGCGTTGTTTTGTGGTATTTAAAAAAATGAGATAAAGATTAAAGATTCTATCTATATCTTTTTGGTATTTGTCTTCTCTTGTATGACCGTAGCACATTTAAAATTTAGCAATTTAAGTCTATATTAATAAAATAGTTTATTATTAATCACACATGGTAAACATTGCTAAATCGTTATAAATATCTAGACTGGATATCGAAATCATATTTAAGCTAGACTAAAAGTGTAATATAATGTAAGAATTAAATTTTCAATACACTCTTTATAAAAGTGCATAAGCAGATCTATAATTCACGGAACTCTACTATTGTTTCTATTTATTATTGGTTTTTGAAAAAAATGACGCGTCTCTGCTTTTGTTTATAAGGCCAACTATATGCAATTTATCGATCTAAATTACATAAGTACTTTGACTGTCCACAAATAAAAAAAGAACCTTAAAACCTTACGAATGGCACGGCACTAACACACTATGGTCACACCCTTACACACAAACGCACGGACGAGTAGACACGGAAAAGGCGGGGTATTTAGTCGATTTTTGGGGGAAATGCGCCCATTTTGGGAACATGTGTACACATTTATCTCTGAGAGGATATAAAAATAAACGCTCGGTTTGGTCGATTTTAGAGAATGCATGTATTTGGTTCTTTTTGGAAATAAAATGTCGTTTTAGAGGCCGTATAGATACCAGTGGGTTCCATATCATTTTAATTATAAACAGCTATCAACAAAAATGTTTATGAAAAGTTTTAGTCTGTTGTTTATGAAAAGTCTGACTGGCCTCGTGGTGTAGTGGTTAGCGAACCTAACTGCTAAACTGGAGGTCGTGGGTTCGATCCCAACCCAGAACAAATGTTTGCGCGATGAGCATGAATATTTGTTCTGTGTCTGGGTGTAAAAAAAAAATATCTATTTATGTATGTATTTACAAAAAAAAAAAATATTTATGTATGTGTATCAGTTATCTGGTTACCATAGCACAGGCCTAGTAACCTAGTTTGGGATCAGATGACCGTGTGTGAGTTGTCCCAAAATATTTTTTTTATTTAAATGAATAAATAGCTTAGTTATAGATTTTAGGGCCGTGTAGTTTTTTAGGATTTTGTAGGTTACATAATATATTTTAATTATAATAAGTTAGATAAGATAATTAGTTAAAAGATATAATAAGTTAAACATCTCATTTGAATCACTCTAACAACATCAAAATTATTAGGAAAAGGGAAAAATCGCAGCATTTCTCACGTATCTCTATTTACCCACAACGGCACCACAATAAGGGAGAGAAATAAATTGTATTTGTTCAGGACGCTACCCTTAATAAACGTTATCGTATGTTATTTGCGTTACACGTAATTGTACCTGGGCACAAATTAATCTAACCCCATTTGTATTACGTTATAACTACCATGCACTTTTAAGCTATTTTCAACTTTATATTCAATGCAGTAGAGTCTTTTAAAGTATTATTATCGTGTTTATCATAATTGTTGGCTAGCTCTACACCTGTTTGAGTAAATAATCATGACATTCTTCAAAAACGCTTTAACTACCATTGAGTATCAAGCAAATTTAAACTTTAGTAAACGACGATAGGGTTACAAATTGGCTGAAGGTATTGTAGGTTACTGTTGACTAACTTTACACCTCGTTGAGTAAATAATTATGACATTCAGGTTAAACATTTTACTCGGAAGGTGAGGGCGGTCGGTGTCAGTTTATTTTAATAATTTATTTCGGTGCGAGTACCGCGCGTTATATTATTATAACGTTTATATAGGAAAGCTTACCTAACAATGATTTCCTATGGGAGTTATGTATAACTCACTATACGTGCGCGGGTATGTACCTACATTGTAACCGATATAAACGTTAAGTGACGTAAGATACGCGCGACTTGCATAGATGATTGCTACTGGTGAAAATTTCATGCACGTAGCTGTGGAAAGGGTAGTGTATAAGGGAATGAACTATTGGCGTCAGATAGCATTACTAAACTATCTGTAAGCAAGACGTAAGTTTTACTGCAAGCTGCATATTTTTAGTCAACAAGTACGCGCGTTATTATAATTTTTTTTATTGAATAAACGTAGCAATAAAAGTAGCAAACGTAGCAAAAAGTAGTATTAAGTGGTCACTGCAACCCATGGGCATCCACTTGCAACTTCAGGCAGTACCTTAGTTCTACCTGAAATCGCAAATAGATGCGTTGCTACTTCTGAGGACTAAAATGGTCGACTCGTATTTAGTGAACTCCGGCATCCACACTCTCTTTCCGAAACACAATAAGATGCTTTACCCTAGTACGGTACGCTGGCATATTTTTTTTAAATACATATGTATATCGTAATACGTACTAAACAGGTAAATCTCTAACTGAATTTCAATATAGCCAACAAGAATGACAATAACGCAAAAGGACCTTTGCCTAAACCGCTGATATTCGAATAAACAAAAGGTTACGGCAGATTATCACGTGTTTTCAATATTCCTTTATTAATAAAATTTACTGAACATAGAGCTTTTTCATCACTTGTAGGTAATCAATTTAATACGTAAAGCTCCTAATACCATATTCTCAGTTTGCGATAGTGGCGATTTGTTTGAGATTGCCGATCGAATGCTGATGAGGGATTCGGGATATGGTGAAGCGTACAAAGTTTGAAGCATTGCAGTTGATGCTCTAGGTGTTCAAGCTTAGTCGTTTAGTTTACTTTGCACTGATGTTAACTTAGCTTGATTTTTTTTCTAAATGGATAATCTTTGGTACTACATATGTATTTCTTTAAATCAAATATTATTGTGCACGTATCTAAATGTTGGAAACATGACATTTTATACAATAGATATTTCGTAAAATATTAAAATTCGTTTTTCGTTGTTGATAAATTTATATTTTTTTCTTTTGTGCTCTTAGTAAGTGAGATTTAAACATAAACTTTAGTTTCAAGTTTTTGTCTATCTTGAATGGAATTTTATAGAATTATTTCTTTAATAGTCTTTTTAGTATCTTCTTTGTTCTTTGTTTAGTATCTTTATTGAATACGGAATATAAAGTTCTGTAAAACTGGATTATAAAAAATATTAATTACCTTGTATACAAAACAAACGGAACCATTTACACAGCGATAGAAAGGACTGAGAAGATTTTTTTCAAAATTTATTAAATACAAATTTATTAAACAACATATCGCACCGCATTGTGTGAATATTACCTACAGTAGTTTACAATTCGATCTGTAACATCACCTCAGCTCCCTGGATTGAATTCAACGAATCAACACAACAAGCTCTCACCTTCTGACTAGTAGTGCGACAGTCGTATTTAAGTACGACAGGATAGTCTTTATTAGGTACATTTTGGTTTACATTACCTTTGGTTTTCTTTATTTAATAGACATCAAACGTTAAGCGGTATTTAAAATAATCAAACAAATTTAAATAAACAAACAATATTATACATAAATACTATACCTACTGATGTTTATCAATTAACCTAATAACATTAAATTAATTACCGTGTAGTACATGTTGCAGTACAAGTTTATGCGAAGTTGATGAAATAAAAGAAGTTTTTAATTTTACTTGGATTTTTTCAACATCTCTGTATCCGCTAATTCCGGAAACATGCATGTCAAATTTTGAAGTTTATAGTGTTTTTGTAGTTTCTTCTATGAATTTTGTATTTTAAATGTGAAAAATATAATTTAAATTTTTAAATGTCTTTTGTTGTATTGGTTTGTAGTTTAATGAGGTTAAACAATGATTTAGCATTAAATCTGTTTAAAACTGTTCGGTATTTTTAAACGTACCGTTAGAATAAATTTGCATTTATACAAGCCAACCGTGTTTTTATAAATTCTCTAAATAACTTTTCTCTAATACCCTAATTGTGGTATTACAGTAGCCTGCATGTTACAAGTACAAGCATTATAACGGGTAAAAAGTTTTTATCGCAAAAACAACGAGCATGAGTAGAATAGTTACTATTGTACGAAAAGTTTTAGTTTTTATTTTCGGGAGAGAGAGAGTTTATTCTCTCTGTATATGTACGTATAATATATGTATGTAGAATATACTTAAAACTCAACATATATAACCGAGAAAGGTGACTCAGAAATCAACGTATAATCGAAACATCTTAACCTAAAATTTTGTAAATAGATTCTTTATAAAGGGTAAGTAAGCATTAAGTAAGAAATTTTGGATATTCAATATCTGAAGAGGTAAAATACGGGTTGATAGTTTGTTTTAAATTTCCTCGGTCTGTAAGTAAGACAAGTGAAATATTAGATTCCTAAACGTGACATTTCTTAACGATGCGTCGTTGAAATTTTCAGCTAAGGTTGTTTCATATAATTTCGTCTTTTTATAAATGAAACTTGGTATTTTTATTAATTATTATTTTTACTAACATAGAAAAAAGTTATACTTCTTTGAAAGAAAAAGTAATTCTTTTTCATTTTTGTCACTAGCTTAGTCAATGTCGTCCATCCATCAGCCTTTAGTTGTCCACTGCTGGACATAGGCCTCCCTTAGTTGAGGCCACTCCGTCCGGTCCTGAGCCCTTAGAATCCAGCGTTTTCCCGCTATCTTCTTCAGGTCATCAGTCCACCTGATCGGAGGGCGACCTGTGCTCCTTTTGCCGATACGTGATCTCCATTCGAGGACCTTTCTTCCCCAACGGTTATCGGTCCCGCGAACGATGTGGCCTGCCCACTGCCACTTCAGCTTGCTCCGCCTGAGAGCTATGTCGGTAACCTTCGTTCGTCTACGGATTTCATCGTTCCGGACTCGGTCGCGTAGAGAAATACCGAGCATAGCTCTCTCCATAGCCCGCTGAGTGACTTTGAGCTTGTGTATGAGGCTCACAGTAAAGGACCATGTCTCGGCGCCGTATGTCATCACTGGCAACACACATTGCTCGAACAATTTCGACTTCAGGCACTGAGGTATACTGGACGAGAAGATACTTCGATATAATTACTAGCAATATCTAAATATATTATACACATATTGTGTATAATCGCTGTTTGAGAGAAATTATAAAGCAAAATAAACCCGTATATACGTAGCAATAATTACTTAGTATCTCAACAAATATGCTAAAGCACACGTAATCACGTCGCATTAATCACTCAAAGTTGAGTGGCTACGTGCTTATGTTGTGAGTGTACGGGTGGGGGTAGCTTTCGCTTAATGAGTTCCATACGAGCTCCTAGATAGATTAGTTAAAAGCTTAGAGCGGCAATTAGTCTCTCGGCAATGCTAACGTCTGCAGAAATTGAGGTGCGTGTTCGTTGTTTGGCTTTCGTTATAATTTCTAATTTTACTTTAATCATATAATCTACTCTGCCTAGTAATGTTCGTGTTAAGGTCATTAGATAAGTATTTAGATTATATTTAATTATTAGTATAACTACATACTAACTAAAAAGGTAAGGGAGTTTCTTAATAATAAATTATATTAGGCGCTTTGTTATATAATTGTAGGTGTAAAAACATTCCAAAAAAAGAGTATAAACTATAGAGTATTTAATGAAACATAAACAGGACTTTGTTATTTTTTCACGATGTCGAAGGTTGTCTTCACAGAATAGTGAAATAAAATAAGCAGTAAATTGTGCGAGGACTATAATAAGTCCTAAAACTTTTAGATTCCCTTTTTCCTTTATTTTAGAAGAGAATAGGGGAATAGGTTTCTCGCTCGAGACTGAATTTTAGTTAACTGAAATATTTTGACTATTTAATTTCAAATCCAGTAGTCTAACCGGCAAGGATTTGACTTACAACGTAAATAAATAATACGACCTCGGATAGCAAACTTGCAATTCGGATAACCTCAGATCGTTTAACATTTTTGTTTGCTGACTGTACGGAACTGGTTTATTGAAGGCCTTTACAAACCTTTCTATATAACTTGCAGCATTGTACCTGTATTCTAATTAGATTTAACATTCTTAAATTCCTGCATTTTTATGGAACTGTTTAATAAAAAAAACCAAAATAAATATAAATATAAAATGTGGTGTGATAATAATAAAATGTAGCGATGAGAGCTACGATTAACTTGATAATATGAGTAGGTATATTGCTATTTTAGATAAATACGTATTAAACGGCATGCACATTGAGGTATTTTCTGACACGTGATAATTCATTGGGTATATAATAAAAAACAGACATTTTTTACGGTAAATATTTATCATTAATTTAAGACAGTTTATTCTAAAATGTTATTTTAAAAATTGTAAAAACTGAACACGGACAAAGCGATAGGTATACATACCTACATGTGTTATGCGAAAAATATAATATGGACGGACTTTTGGAATCCAGATCTTTTGTTGTCCCACAAGCCCACAAGTCATTCTTTGGAGATATCCCATACAAATAAATAAGAGTATGATATTAGGTATGTCAATTAACTCAGCAGGTACAGTCCATGGGTATAGTATGGACAAAATGGATTTTCAACGATCACTGTGAAAAGCCATTAATCTATATATATAAAATCCTTTGTCCTGAACTAGTGTTGTTATAAAATGTTTCGTGAGTGACACTATTCATGATAACTAAAATACTGGCTTACTCACGTGTATTTTTCGGGATTGCCCGACAAGTGTGCCCTAGTGTGACTAGTAGCCCGAACCTGACCGAGGTCCTTCATCATTAGATCCCGCTGGTCGCAGTGAGGTCGCACGAAAAATATATTTTATTTCTTATATCATTCTTTTATATACTTTATTTCTTGTTAAAAAATTTGGCAAACCTAATCGTACTTTATTTATATTATAACGACTAACAATATATATTTTATACTATATTGTTAATCGAATACTATTAGTTTACTATATCAATATTATGATCAATCTTATCTTGTGATGTTCGATCATTATTACAATATGAAGTGCTTCGAGTATCGATATATAATATTATGTACCTACTCTCCTATCCTACGCAGTACCCAATAGTAGAGTTAAAGATATAGCGCTGAACAAAAATATTCTTGTCAGTCTTGATGTCGATGAACATTAATCACAGACTGAGGTTGTCATAGACTAGTTATTTCAATCAAGAACATAAAAAAGCTGCATTGTAAGAAGCTATATATCTATCAAAAATGAAACATAGTATAATTAATCAGATGTGCAACTTGGTTTGATGTATTTATATCTTTGATAACAGATTTAAATGGAGTACATTGCTCTGCTTGCATGCGCATAGCGATTTGCGATTTTCTTTTAATACGAGGTCAGCTACTTTTAGAGAAATGTATATATGTAAGTACAAGTTAATACACTTGGAGAGGAGGTTTAGATATATTAGATATGTATATTAAGGTAAGGCTTAGCTTTTTCAATAATTTAATTTATTTATTATTTATTTATTATTATTATATTCGTCATCCTTGTTTTTTAAACAAAGATTTGGAAGAAAGAACATCGAAACTCGACGTTGGCTACATACCATAATAATGTCCCTAGGTTTTGTTTGTCTGTCTGTACGTTTATTTTACACTAGTGCTATTCGCTGCCTGTTTCTTAATCGAAATAACATTTCAATTGTGCCAGCTAGGATAAAAGAGAAGCAGTGATTGTGTTAAGATTTGGCGAGTGTTGGAGAAGAATTTTTGACGCGCCAAAAGCCCAGTCCAGAGCTAAAAACTAGTCCTCAGATGGAGACACTGTGACATAGACTCAGGTGAAGACAATAAACTCTACAAGTCGATAACCTATGTATGTATGTACAGTCCAATATGAATACTCAAAAGGTACGTGAAGTCCAGTCTATACTTATTCAGTTATTTACGTTTAATGCACGGTATAAATATATAAAACAACCGAATAAATAATAATAGGAAGATTCCATAAAAAATAATGTACGTTTACCATTTCCATTCCATTCCGAATAATAGCGTAAACTGAGATTATTAATAAATCCCTTAGATGTAAGCGTACTCGCATATTTATTTATAAATTAACAGGAGAAACGGCAATATCGGGACAAATAACGGAGTATTTATGTGATAAATAAAGTAATATTTAGCCCGAGATGACTGTCGCATCGTGTTCCGCATTGCAAGTCGCAACGGCTTCGGTGACGACTGTCATGAAGTGTCGTGCCACCCGTCGGCCTCAACTATCTGTAAACAATGTCTTTGTGTGTTGCAAAACAGGGGCATCAGCTCGCTTCAACGCTTCCTGGATTTAGCGTATTGTTCGCAACACGTAGGTATAATTCTAATGACCTCCTCATATTCTCTACGTTTCGTGATTTACGTGCAGTTATACCGGAAAACAACAGAAGCTTACGTTAATGAGCAAGATTAAAAGATACCTACCCAGTAATTATCTAGGTAGGCAATGATATCACTCATCAAATGTTTGCTGTGCAAACGTTTTGTGTGCGCAATGCTCGACCGTGTAAAATTATTTTTAAACCAGACTGAACAATAGAGTAAATATGGAATAAAGATAAAAGTAAAAAACTTGGTGCATATTTATTTAATACAGAGCCGTAAGAAGGATTCTGTAGGAGAAAGTACGATTTAAATAATTGGCTTAACTTTTGAATAAAGAGCATGAAGACCACTTTATGTGATTAGTGCAGCCTTTGACATCCAACTTCAAACGGTATCAAATAAGTTGCTACTCGAATAATAATAGGTATAATACGATAAAGTAAAATCATATTTATCGTCTGCTAGAATCCACAGCTTTCTAACACAGTACCTGATTCGCGGTAGCAATGAGTAAAGCGGTAGTAACTTGGATCACATTAACGGCCGAATCTAACGTAAAAACTATTTATCGGTGGAGGGTGTTTAGTTAACAGGAGATTGTAATCTGTATGTGAAAAAGACTGTTCACACGGTAAAGAAAAAATATAAATTAAGATTGACAAATTATGATATTAATACGCAGATTACAGAACGATCTGCACTACGAATCATGTATAACCTCAGATCGATCTTAATCTGAAACTGTGGATTGAATATTAATTTCCGGCGTAAATAATCATTTATGAACATTATTAACAATAAACGTTATTAGAAAGCTTACATACATACATACAAAATTGCTCATTAATTATATGTAAAAACCGTTAAGGTTAAGGCTGAGATATTTTATAAGTAACATATGGTAATTATTTCATTTAAGGTAGAACGGGAAATAGCTCCAGCTTGTTCGTAAACACGTCATAGTAATGTACGTTGGATTGGAATGTCGCTCATGTGTGCTTTCCATTTTCCATAGCATGAGACTGACGTATGGATAATCAAATTAATGATGCAATTAAATGCCGTCTATATATTTGAGCCGATCTTGACGATTCTATCTTCGACACTCATTAGTTTTAATAAATTTAAATAACGTCTTTGAAACTTATTTTTTCAATCAATCACAGTTAAAATAAAATGAAATGAAATTGTTTTATTCATTACAAGGTATATACACTTAATAAAAGTCAAAAAATCAATAAGTTCATCGGCTTTAGGCGCTCTTTTAGTTATTGTTGACCTGGAGAAAAAAGCCGACGGAAAAAGCTCTCGGTACTTTTTTTAAATCAGTTATAATTACATTACACACTCTGCGTTACTCTCAATTATAACGAAGTTATAACGTTAGGTAGTTATTAAATTTTAAGAATGTTCTTACTTTCTTTTTCATTATACTCAAGGGAGTAACCTCACATTCTGGATTTAACTAATTCGTTAACTTGCTTGTTTTCTGTACAGACTATAAAAAAGACTGGTCACATACTTTACGTTTAAGTCTCCATGTTTTTCTTCGTCATAAAACGGCGGGATACATAAGGTAGGTTTGCTATGAGATGTTACAGGTAGGTATATAAATAGAAAAATCGATGTGTAATAACCTCTTACTATACAGAATTTGAAGGTAACAAACAATATAAGAATTATGATTGTGTAGTTTTAACTAACAGTTGTAATGAGTGGCAACTAGGGATAATAAAACAGCTTAAGGTAAACACGAAACGACATAAACACAGCATTTATAATATTTATTAAACTTCCACATGATAGGGCATGTTTATGCTGCTCTAACACGAATATGTAATGCGAACAGACCAATTCATTATTTCAGGATTTTATAAGTTTTATGTTAAAATTAATTAGTATAAAGTTATTAAAAACTACAAAAATAATTAAATCACAAATATTATCATTATTAGATAACTAAAAATCCGGAATTGTTTGAGTAATTTCTGGAAGTTATACTCCATAAGTATATTTCTTGAAGTTAATGTTTTTCGTATTAATATAATGGTTTATACATGAATGTTGTTAAACATGTTTAAAGTAACCGATTTCTTGGGGTTATGTTTAAATTGACTGAAAACGGATGACGGAAATGAGACAGGAACTGGGTGCTTAAAAATAAATTCATCAAAATTCGTTTAGCGATTACGGAGGTGAGAGGAACTTTATGCTACACACTAAGAACTATAACTAAAATTTCGTTGAAGAAATTAAGATCAGTTGTATAGGAACAGTAAGTTGGAATACTTTCGACAAAATCCTTTCTGTGACAAAAACGCAAATGGGCAAAAGAATAAAAATTTATAGAGATAGAAAAAAAGACAAAAATTCTAAAAAACAATAAAAATATATTTAGGTGACGTATTAATAACATATTCCGTTTAACTACTGACCTTAATTTTGATATCACAGACAGACACTATAATTTTATTTATTTCCAAGATAAGATAAAAAGCGCTAGTTAGAAGTGTATAAGGGTCAAGACAATCTATTGTTAGCCATGTGATCTCTTATGTAGTTTATCCAACGTTACGTGGCTATAACACCATTAGCGAACTTACTGGTATATGCTGGTTTAATTCTTATGTAGTCGATTCCAATCGGGTTAAGCAACAATACCGATAAGTACATATAAGTAGTTGTTGCGACCTAACTGTTTGTTTACAAACTACCTACATTCAACTTTTATGATATGTTTACCACAATAAACGGAAATCATTATAAACAATAACATTGATAAGGAGTCTGAGTTGTAACAATAAATTGTAATCTTCATATGCCTATATGC
>DWNH01000700.1:0-13710 GCA_018249895.1 Tiana niger
CGTCCGCAGATTGAATAAAGCGTTTAACCCTTGACTGGAGTCGTGCAAATGTTAACAATGTAATGACTCCTTTTGACACAAATATATTTTCTGCGAGAGCACGAAGGCAAAGTGAAAGTTATATTAGTTTAAAATAGAGCTGGTTCATGAAATGAAACTACATTTATAAGTCACGATATTGCGCCGTGAAAGACATTTAAGTGCTGTGGGAGCAGTGTACGGTAGACGACACCGTTTGTTTGTATAAGCCCCGATAGAGACTAGATCCAAGTCTTTGTGGACTTAACAAGTTTTATTGCAGTACCTTAAAGTACAATTTCCAGCTCTTCACTTCTCCGAAAACATTTCAAATAAGTTATTTTATATTTTAACGAAATATTTTATTATTTCGCTTTTATAATTTTATGTCTAATTCTAACTTCTGCCGAGCACAAAGACTACGAAATAGTAATAAAGGATCAATAGTTCAAAGCTTATTCGCATAATAAGATTCGATACTTAGCAGACAACTCTCGTTTAAGGTGGAGCCTTCTTCAGATAACTTATTCAATGTAATCTGTCAATAAGGTGCTCGGTTAACAAGGTCGTCTTAAAGTTATATTATTAAAGTCGAAGCTTATTTATTTACAGACAAAATAAACTTATTTTTTTTCTCTAAGATTGGATGGAGAAGCGCTAACTAGAGGAACTTTATATAAATGTAATAAATTTTATAGGAAACTGATCATAGATATAATACATATATTCATCGTAATTAGAATTTTTATTTATACGTCTTTTTTCGTGAGCACAATTATGTCAACAGACATTTCCTTCTAAGCTTTTATAGGCAATTGTCATGGAATTGTCAACCGACACAAAAAAGTCCATACATAATTCAACACACAGAGAACACATACAGCTAATGAGGGTTGGGCGATGACACACGGCTCCGGTTGCGCAACGTCCGCAATGATAGGTACTAGAAGCGCGAAAGGTAAGAAAAAGTGACTTGAATAGGAGCAGATTGCGATGGCGGTTCCGTGCCCTGTGGGAAAATATCACTAAGGGATTGTATCTACCTAGAGCTGCTACGACTCGCAACTGTTCCGCTTGTCGTTGGCGAATCGCACGAAACGACCATTGACCTTTTGTTGTGATAACTCGATAAGCGATTTTTAACAGCACCACTTGACGATATGAGAGTTGGCTCGTGCCAAACTTCGAACAATATTGCTACGTAAGAGGTGAGGGTACATAAAAGCTCAGATCTCTATCAACAATTAAGTAACTGACTTTTGTATATTTTATAGCATTTTATCACAGTCAGAGCCCAGAGTAAAGTTAGTTGATTGAGAGCGTGATAATGTTTCTAAAGTTATATCAATACCCGCCTACGAAATTTTTAGATTTCTTCCAGAACAAATTTACAACGCCCAAAGCCGGTTTGTTTGCCAGTTGAACAAATAGACAAACAGATAAAAATTTTAAAAGTCATTATACGAAATGTGTGTGTTTAAATATTCACAGGCCAATAAATTTTTTTTTTCGATACATTTTTCAAAAAATATAACACCTTTTTAGCCTATTACAAGTTTATGACAGATCAGAGACGTTTTATGGTTTACATAAGCTACCGGCGCAAAAATATTTTTTTAGAGGAATGAAGTTATAAACGAGGCAAATTATAGTAAGCGTATTATATAACCTTATATTATAATTTTATATATACTTTTGTCTTTAAATTTGTCTTTTTTTCTTTAAATTTTTTTACTACATGCGTTTTAACTTTTCTTTATACTGATCGTACCAACGCAGATAATCCTTGAACACCATCTTACATTATAAATAGCAAGTTATACTTTGCTACGATTTATGAGCGGTCTAAGGAAATTTCTTTCCAAATTCCTCGTGTTCCCAGCGACGCAGTACCGAAATAGGATCTAATCTCTGCATTCCAACTTGTGTGCCACTTGAACTAACTCGATGTCGGCGTCATGTAGTTAAAACGCTTGGCCTCTCTTGATTAGTGCCAGTGCCCATTATTTCCAACTGCTGACTAAAACGGACGAAGTCTTGCATTATTATCAACGTACTATAATAATGTTTAATAATCATAAATAACAAATGTCTTGAAACAACTCAAACACGGCCATCTGATCCTACATTAGGCGGACCCAGTGCTATGGTAACCAGACAACTGATAAATACATAATTTTGTTTTATGTAAATAAATACTTATATAGATAACAATACACCGAGACACAGAACAAATATACGTAATCATCACACAAACATTCGTTCTGGATGGGGATGGAACCCACGACCTCACGTTTAGCAGTCAGGTACGCTTACCACTAGACCAAGAGGCCATTCACAAGATATTTACTGTCGGAAAGCATTATATTTAACTCCAAAACTGCGATGCTTATACTACGAGAGGATCACATATCTTGAGGCATAAGTCGAGCTGATGTGGAATACTAAGCGTGCGAACGTCAACGACACTTCTTGTTGTATATACATACATAATTCAATCTGGTTTCTCTTATAACTATCTAGGTTACGCTAAAGTCTTCCCACATTTTTTACTATAATAATCTTCGGAGCAAAAAAACCTTGTCAATCTAGAGAAAGTCGTATCCTGGGATTCTGTTAATTGATTTGACGTGTTCGTTTCTACTGTGAATTAATATTATATTTTTGCACTATAAAGCAGATACGAATAGACACGAGTTTCCTGTTTTAAGCACGTAGAGAGATCGCGTATCGCACAAAAAGTACTGAATTGATTTAAATTATAGGCCTACTTATCATGTCCTTGTTGAAACCTCTTTACATTACGAATGAACTTTTAACATTGAAAAAGTAAAGTTGACCATTAATGTTTAATTTTGACTTCTTGAAAAAAAAAAAAACAGATAAGAATTAGTTACCTTCTCGAAATTGTAAAATAATTGTCATTAAATATAATTCATTTTTCAACAATTTTTTTATAATACAGCTGAAGTAATAGATCCTTTTAAGAAAAAGAACAGTTTTATTACTAGCTTACAACAATCCTGCAGATTAAGAAGACGCGGGTGTCAGATAGTATTTCTTATTTACACTAACGTAACGACCTAAAACTAATAACGGCCTGTATTTTACATTCAATATGTGAATGTTATCCACGACAGTCTGAATCTATTTAAACATAAACGAGTCGAAAATTCGAGAACATCTTAAGATAGGTACAGACAGACGTGTAAAACTATTCAAGTTTGTGGATAAATGGGGGAGGGTGGGGGGTTGGTGTCTGGGTGGCTCATTGTGACGGGTCTGAATGAAAACAATGGTGGCTCCGAGACCGCGTTTTAAGATGCCAGAGACGCTCGAATATGCTCCAATTTAGCCTGATGTGGTACCGTCTGGGTAGATAAAGTGTAGCGTAAGTGCGCTTTTAAATAATAATAATGTTGGGACTAAAGACCTTGTACAGACTTACTTTTTGCCTAAATCCTTATATTTGCTACGTTTATTAGCTATTCTATGTTGAGTACACTACGCACGGTTGTATTACACAACTAAGGAATTGTTAATGTTACAGAATTAGATCAGAGCTCTACTGTTTACAATTTTATACTGATCGTTCGATATATCCCACATAGTTTGTGGATAAGAAAAGAATTTTACAATTCTATTGGCAATCTAATTTAAAACGAGTTGCGCTACGATAGGCGTTTCTGGTTTAAAACCCTGTGGGGCTGACTGAACAATACTTAAAAAAAAATCAAATCTCATGTCATTCAAATATACATTCAGGGCACTGTAAATTTTATTAATAAAACATTTTTATAGGTATTATATAATTTTTGTATAAATATTTTGTAATTATTATTATGTAATATATATTGTAATTTTTTTTGAAATTTCAATTTAATAACTAATTGGGACTGAAACGTGTAAACACATCGGCTTAATATTACTGTAAACATTTATTACGTGTGCAGAAGGCACATGGGAAGAGAGAACCAAATCATTTCATGTTTATTTAAACACTGCACGAAATGTCTTATTGAATTACTTTCAATGTTATGTCTGGAGCACATTGTTTATATTCAGTACTCAAATACGAGGTTGAGCTCTCTGTCATATATGTATTAGTTTTAACTTCGTCTCACTGTTATCCACTACTAAAAATATAGGTGGTTTTTTTATTGAATAAAAGTAGCTACCGAGCATGCAGGCCACCTAGTGTTCAGTGGTCACTGTAACCTATCGACATGCAACTTCAGGCAGTACCTTAGTCCTAAGATCGCAAACAGATGCGTAGCCACTTCTGAGGACTAAAATATAGATAATACACCTAAAGACGACAATAAAATAGTAAGAATAATAATATTTCATGCACGATAATAGTAACTTGTACTAAACGATTAATTAAAATTTGTAAAAATATATAATAATAATCTATAAACTCTATAAACAAAACTTCAGTATTATATTTTTTGACTGCAGTTGTCAACACTAAAAGACACAACAAAGTACCAACTTCATGACGGCAGCAGAATGATAAACTATAAGATTAAATATAACTTCACTAAAGCTCCGAAAACTGCAGATGTGCCATCCTCAAACTGGGTCAAACGCAGGCAGCGCGTCCCAGAAACCTGGTTTCTGGAACATCACATTAAACGTTTGTCGCTATGTGAGGCGTGAAATATCTAAATAAGTTGACGGAGCCATCATACAGAATGAATTTTTAATGACGCGACGACAATGAGCAACGAGCAAGCTTATTCTGTAGACCTGTCATTTCGCTGCAAGATTTATTAACGATTAAATGTTTTCTTTTCAAGTTGAAAGCACAGAGTGATTCTTTTTATTGAATAAAAGTAGTAAACGAGCATGTAAGCCACTTACTGTTAGCTACAGGCAGTACCGTAGTTACCTGAAATTGCAAAAAAATGCGTTGTTACTTGTGATGACAAAGATGATCGCAGATAGAAAGAAGTAGAAACGAAAGAGTATGTGATTTCTGTAGCCCATAGGCATCAAAATTCAACATCGAGCAGTACCGCAGTACTTTTAAGAACGAGCACATATACATACGTTACTTCTGAGGTCTAAAAATGGTCGCCACATATTGAAGGAATCACTCGGCAGCGACACCTTTCTTCCAAAACACAATAATTTGCTTCACGGAGAAATACTAAATCACTTTAATAACACTAATCATCTTAGCCAATATAGCTTAGAATCAATGACAAGATACAGTAAAATTATAAGATCGAACAAAGGAATTCAAATTCCAAAGCTTCTAGATGTGTTCAGATAATAATTGGTTAAAACTATGAATTAGGTCAATTACCGTGTCCTAGAAACACGATCAATGACCAAGCAATCATTGTCTGTAATGAAAGTTTATATTTTCCGATTCGAAGCCAACAGTTCGCTCTTGCATATTAATAAACAACAATTTGTTTATCCAGAAACAATAAATGAATATTAAAAGAGGATCAACTGAATCGACTGTTACGATTCTGAAATTATTCCAAGGCTTTGAAATTGTTCAAACATTACCAATATTAATGACAGTCGAATAATGAAAGTAGAAGAATACTAATGAACGTTGTTAGTTAGTAACGAAAACTTCTAGACTACAATTGAAAATTTTGTAATATATTAATCGATGCGTGATTTTATACGGGCATTGAAGAAGGTGTAACAAAATACTTCATATTTCAAAATTATTAATAATAAGATAAAGGGGATATTGTAGCTAACCATTGTTAAATCTCCAAGGGCAACGAGCTGATGAAGAACAGCGTGATAGTCATAGATTGACATCGTACAAGAACCAATAGTCGTCCAACCTTCTTTTGAAGGAATTACCAACACCGTATTACCAATCCGTATTTAGCTTTAATTGGCAACAGGTACAAAAACAATGACATTAGCGACTGTTATCAGGATTCTTTGCGCCTTTGCCAGTTAAAGTTCACAGTTTACTGCCAACTACCATAACATAACATACGAGTAAGTGTCAAGCCATAAAAGTGCAATATCATCTACATCGCGATGGAGGCTCGAACGCGCTCACAAATTAGGTCACATCCAGGCGACGACCCCTGACCTATCCACATTGCATAACGCTATATGGTGAGATTTATTTTCATACACCTTCGCAATAATTCACGTCTCGAACTAATTCAGTTTGCGAGTGGTATCGAGTGTTTGATATAATGATCTCATTTAAAATAGTATTTGATTATGGGTCGTGACCTACATATATATATATAAAAGAATAAAAATAAATAAATATCTTGGGACAACTCACACACGGTCATCTGATATCAAACTAGACAGAGTCTCTGTGTCATACATAAATATTTTTAAATACATACTTAAATAGATTAGTTACGAGTTAGGTTTGCTAACGACTAGACCACGAGGTCAGTCATTTATATTTTGTAAGTGTATGTATGATTTTGTTGTGTACATTTTAAGGGTCTTTCACTTAACTTAAAAATTAATCGGGTCAAAACCCGCATAAGGGTAACCTTTTCGGTCCTTGTCGTAAATATTTTAGTTTTGTAAGCCTCGAATGCCGTCACAATCACAATGACTGACTATAAATATAATGCTAAAACAGCTACTATATACATATTTATTTATAAGTCAGGAAATTTAAACCATGCTAACATATTTAACGACAGAATAGTATATTAATTTAGATTTTCAAAATTTAGCGAATGTTTGTAAAATGTCTAATCCACTTTTTTATAATTAAACTATTAAACCATTCTACAAGCCACGCAAATTTTTTTTTATTGAATAAATGTAGCAAACGAGCGTGCAGGCCACCTGGTGTTAAGTGGTCACTGCAACCCATAGACTTCCACTTGCTACTTCAGGCAGTACGTTCGTCCTACCTGAAATCGCAAATAGATGCGTTGCTACTTCCGAGGACTAAGATGGTCACCTCGTATTTAGTGAACTTCGGCATCCACACCCTCTTTTCGAAACACAATAAATTGCTTTACGGTAGAATTGGGTGTGGCAGTGGTACTTCCCCGGGCGGCAGCCTACCACATATATATTAAAAATTAAATTGTAAAATTATAAAAACATTATTATCATATTAATCCAAAGAGTCCCTGTGGTCTGAGTTAGTAAAGAATACAGGGGGCTGTTAATGAGAACCTTTGTGGGGCACATTAGCGGGTCAGGCTTTTGTTCAAAAGGCGAACTGGATCTTTAGTAAAACTGCTCTTTTCTTCGTCTTATAATTTCCATTCTTTAAAACAGTTCAAATTTTCAAATGAAAATTAAAAATGTTTCTATGAATCCATTGAATACTGAAACACAGTACAATAATAGATAAAACATTTATACATATTTTCGTAAAACATTTACAAAACCTAAATATAATAAAAAATCTTTATCTTTTCGTTTGAAGTGAAAAAGCAAAAATTTTCCTAAAAGCTGTCCCCTTTTTGGGAAGTCAACTTGTACAATCACTTTTAGTAATGCAGAATAATTACAGAGTAGTTTTCGAAGCGCGGGATAGAAGCGAATTACTAGAGAGATCAAAAACTATATATGTACATAGGTACGTCAAAGTGACGTTGACATTTCCACAAATTAAGAAGCAAAGGAACGTGATAATTTTAAACTACAACACCAATATCGTTTAACATTAATTATAGACTTGTTTCGTATAGTACGCTTAATTTTTCGGCCTTAACCTATTTCCAAACCCCTTCATCATATGACGTGATGCTAGCGGAATTTTAATAAAGTTAAAATGAAGAGGTCCCGCCCAAGACGAGCATTATGCTCGACAAACGCGCGCAGGACTCTCGTGCGAAAAGCCCGTTTACACTACGATTATATAGTTGGCACACCTTCACACGCATTTGAATATGTGCTCCGTGAGAAATTACATTTAATAATTAAAGCAAACCATTATAAAAAATACACTATCATAAATCTTGAAAGATTCGGTGAAGCGTACAACTACACGCTTGGTTTTAATTAGCAGTTTAATGGAGGGTCAGTTCTATCTGTCAGTTCTTTGCTTGAAAATTTAATATCAGCACATATTAGGGCTTTTGAAAAAGCCGAGAGACATAAATCGGCCATAGCTGAATATCTGGTTGACTCTGGCCCTAATCACTGGAGAACCTCATGATCCACAAATCCTAAGCGGCTCTATATATTTAAGCCCATAAACCTCCATTGAGATGTCGAAATGCAAAAATTTTATCGGATTGGATGGAGATGTCATATAATGACATAATCATACCAGCGGCAGAACACTGTATGTACTTCTTACCCCCTTCTTACCCTTTAACTAGTTCTTATGCTTCATGTCTTTTAGTCTCTATAAAATTGTTTTCATATTTTCAAGAGGTAAATCTGAATATCATTTGGTAAGACTTTCGTCGATAACTAGCGAATGTTTGACGTTTGTATGTTACCCGACTACGGCCTAGAAAGGCTTATTTATTTTATAGCCTATATTATACAAATATAAGTGAGTTTGCTCCTTTGAGCCAGACAAAACTATTAAAGGGATTTCAACCCGTGCGTTAATTTTAAATTAGTTTGGTTCCAAGGGTTGTAACATATGTAACGCTACATTAACTTATATTTATTAATTAGTTTGTGCGTATCCGATATTAGTATTTTCAGCTTGTAAACATTATAACGGAGCGGTCGGGTGTAAAGTTGGAAGTGTGTAGTGTAATGTTGGCGCAAAGTAGCAGATTATGTCAGGCGTTTTATGGAGTTACGAGCCACATAAAGCAGTTCACTGCACGCATAAAGGCAGCCTGAATATAATATCGCAGAAAATTTTACAGCTGACTGGCTTATTTCTAACTTAATGCAAGCTTAAAAAGTCAATTCTATCTGAAATGCAAAATATGAAATATCAAGAGTGGTTCGTCGCCCGGTGATGTATAACCGCCACACAATTTTTTTTGTGTTTTGGAAGAAGCGCGTGATTGCCGGTGTTACTAAATACGAGACGACCAACTTAGTCCTCGGAAACAGCAACGTATCTGTTTGCGATCTCAGGTACTGCTTGAGGTTGAGTATGGGTGTTCATGGGTTGCAGTGACCACTTAACATTAGGTGGCCGGCATACTCGTTTGCTATTTATTGTAATAAAGTGATGAAAAATTGAAATAGAAAATTAAGCCGATGTATGAATGAACGGACCTCCAATTTCAACTTACTTCGGTATTACAAATGGATGTACTAACAAAGGCAAACACATAACGTCATAAGGGCTTTGTAAGTACTTCCTTGTATTTATGTCACGCAGTTTAGAAAGATTACACTTATCGAGTACACTTAAGACAGCTGTAATTCAAAAACATTCCAAGTTTCCTTGTTCAACAGCTGATAATGACTTTTGGTTTGCTACAATATCTGGTTCAAAGGACATTTTTAGAATAAGATTTTTTGCTTGTCTAAGCATAAAACATTTGGTTTATATATCTTCTTTTTAATTATGAAATAAGGACATGGAAGGAGTAATAAAGTTTTATACGAGAGAGAATGGGAGTCAATCAGGAATTTGGAGTAATTAATTAAGTAAAGAGTCATTTTTGTACTTTCTATTATTTACCTAGCTTGTTTTAGAGGCCCTGCTAAAATAATGTACCTAAATAACAAATCGATAGATATACGTATATAATAATAAATAGATAGTTTAACAAAAACTAAGAATAATAACAACACAATTAATACTTAAACTGTCGCTTATCAAGCATTTGTGTGTAAGTAAAAAATGTACGTGCCTTGAATCGTGCCTTTAATTTACATAACGAATTGTTCAATCTCAGTAATCAAAAGACTGTTCTAGTACTGAGTTTATAAAAACTAGTGAAAATACTACTAGTCGAATGATTTCTGATGACTCAATGACTTCATACACTCTCCAGGTGATGGCAGAAAAACTGAAGCTTATAAAGTAAAATCGAACCCCGAACTTTCGAATAATGGATCAGCATGGTAACCACGAACAAGAAGCAAGTCAAAAACAATAAACTTGTGTTAGCACATTAGCGAATTGAATGACATCATGTCTGTTCTAAAGTTTATCACTATTATGTGAAATTTGAAAAATGTCAGCTCTGGTCAAATTGTCTTTACAATATTTAATTGTAAAATTCCAGCAATATTGTGAAACGTTTGTAACATAAATCATTGTTACATTTCTATATTAGAAAATGACCGTGTTTCGGACGTGGTAACATAACGGTGCATGAGACATGGTAACTTACGAGTATATTGTATTATCAATGTGATCTACCAACACAGTCCTTGGGATTTTTTAAGATTTCTACCCAATACATAATGGATTGCTAACAGAAAAATCTAGAATCTGAAGCATTTCAAACGCAGCGTTTACGCTCAATACAATCAGAATACAAGTCGTAACTGTCGTCTCCCAAAGCGTTGCACAAAGGAAAGTACACGAGTCTTATCTTACATGTAACACTTGAGCATCTCATGAACTAACCAAGAACTCGTGTTCAGTCAAAGACATTGAAATTCATAGCATCCTTTTAAAGTCAGTCACCTGCGCGCGAAGCCGTGTCTGCGCTGGTGTTTTCTGTTTTCCGATTTCAAGGACGTGAAAGCCTTTCGTACAGTTTGCAAAATCACATGAGGCATTTCATCTGAATCCGCTCAAGATTGACTGATTCCATAGATAACATTTTCGTTTGTTTTTATCGTTTTTAAACCAATAAATCCTGAAGCACTTAGTGAAACGATTTTTACGATAGCACGATATTTATTGACATTTGAAGTGGGCATGGAACAAAAAGTACTTTTTCTACGTCATCTCTAGTGATGGCTATTTAGGAGGCAAAAAAAATTGGCAAAGATAAGAGATAATTTTGGCAAATGATTGTGAGAAATTGTTTTTATAAATTTACCGTATAAAGGGTATTTGAGTATTATTTACTTTATGCTCCTGAAAGTAATTTTTTCCCAAGTAGGCTAGGCATTGCGGCCAAAATGCCGAAGAAACCAGAGCTGATTCGAAATACATTACGCAATTAAATACACTTCTAAATGAATGATAATTTAAACGAACCAAAGGATATTAACTGACACAGTCAATGTAGAGTGGCTTCAGAAGCTTCAGTACTTGTCCTTTACACGCCCTGAGACGCGAGGTCACTGAACCGCGACATATCTTAAAGAATTTTTAATCAACTCTCATGAGAAACGCGAGGACTAACAACTTGAGAATAGAGAATAATAACGTGATGTTATTTTCAAGATCCCTGTAGTGTCTACAAATCCACGTAACGTAAGATTATATATGTATGTATGTATCTGCTTACTTAAAGAATTTTTTAGTTGCAAAGGCAACTTTACACCATTTTATAGGTCGTCCTGGTGGGAAGTACCACCGCCACGCCCAATTCTACCGTAAAGCAATTTATTGTTTATTTAATTTTAATTATTGGTATTATAATTGGGGTAGCTTTTTTGATTTTATTGGAACGTAAGGTTTCAGGTTATATTCAAATTCGTAAGGGTCCTCTCGGAAGGAGGGTGTGGTTTCCGGAGTTCCCTAAATACGAGGCGACTATCTTAGTTCTCAGAAATAGCAACGCATTTGATTGCGGTCTCAGGTACGATTAAGGTACTGCCTTGGACGAATGGATGACTATGGGTTTCAGTGACTACTTAATTCCAGGCGTACAAACCACTTGCACGCTCATTTGCTACTTTTATTAAATAATTTAAAAAAAGTAGCCTGCATTCTTGTTTCCTATTTCTTTCGTACAAAAGAGTGTACACCACGCTGTTAAGCTATGAACATCTCTTGGTGTTCTTTGAACTTGTAGTGGTTGCAGCAAACACACTTGCGTACTTACCTACTAACATTCGAGTGGTTACATCGAAGTGGCTTTCAGTTCACGAGTGCATCCTTGGCTCGGCGATCAGCTCTGTACGCGACGTGTTAAGCGGCCGCCCGTACCTTTGTACCTTAACGTACAAGGAGTATCATTCATACTTTTGTGTTTGAGCTTACAGGGCTCCTAGAGATTTCTGAACTTACCTATATAACCAAGCCGTAAAGGCTTTGTAAAGATGTAACGTCTTGCCTTGATTTTTGTCTTGTGTGAGTCTAATCTAGTGACTGTAATATTTCACGTCGAATTTCTTCTAAATCAACCGCGCATATTACAACATGCTTTGGATGCACCTTCTCAATAGACAATTTATGCAAAATGTGTGTAAAAATAAACCCGTTTTCCTTACTAATTTTATTATTTTCAGATCATAAGCACACAGTTACCAGTATCTTTTTCGTTTAGAGTTGTCAAGAGTATTTTTTGGAATTCAAATGCAATTCTAATTATGTGTCTCTAACTCAAAATAATTTTACCTAAATAAAAATTGTAAAAACCCTTTATTGTGACATATTACGTAACGTCTTCAAACGGCTTATACATAATAGCAGAATATTAAATGTAGGCATGTCGGCGGCTTGTTCGGTTTTCGTCATTAAGTGAAATTATCGCACATCGTTGAACACATGAGAACAGATTATCTATTAACAATTACGTATTAGGACTCACACGGACGAAGCGTACTCACATCATTAAATATTTCAAAGACGAGACTACGTTTCCATCCCGAAGAATACTCCATTGTAATATTTTGTCAAAAATCTTATATTTTAATGGTGGATTTCATATTTACATCACGTCACTTCGTCAGTCGTGTACTCATAAATTCTTTGTTGCAAATTGTTTTCCCCGAAGCATAAAACTTGATAAAATTCGTCTTAAATAGCGTACTTACTGGTGCTTGTAGCTTTGTCTATAGATTTCACAGTTAGACTTAATTTTTTATTGAATAAAAGTACCAAATGAGCGTGCAGGCCTGGTGTTAAGTGGTCACTGCAACCCATGGACATCCATATGGCAGTAACTTAGTCCTACCTGAGAAAACAAATGCATTTCCACTTTTAAGGACTAAGCCTAGGTATTTAGTAAACTTCGGCAACCACACCCTATTTCCGAACCACAATAAATTCCTTTACGGTGGATTGGGGTGTGGCGGTGGTACTTCTCAGTACGGCCTAGTTATAATGAAAAGGAGACTAAATCTAAGAAATACTGAAATATATGTTTAAACAATAATATTCACAACACTTCGCAAACGCAATAAAATAATTGCCACTCAAGTCGCTCAAACTTGTAATTTTACTCTGTGCGACGATATTATTATGTCAACTAGAACACCGCGCTTTGTGTACATATAAAATATATATTACAAAATAACTATGTACAGTACATTTCAATATGAGAATGGCGTATAATTTCCTACATCGGCAAAGTCAATATTCCGTTGGATCTCCTCGTACAGTCGTACATTTCCGGGACGCAAGTAGAATTAATTTTATTTTATCGCTAAGCTCTTAAAGCAGTTGAGTTCCTGCCGACTCGTCGGTTTTCTTAAAAACCTCCAGTTCCGATAAAGACGTGGTTTATGTTAATTTCAACGTTTTTTGAATACCTATACGATTGGCCTTGTTAATTTATAGTTCCTTTTCTCAATCTTTAAAATTGTTAGAGACGATGTTGTTTCGAACCATAAAGTAACATTTAAAAAAAAAATTGTTGTTACATGTACCTACCATAGACATATTTGTAGACTATAGTTACCCAAAAAAATACGAACAGTGTAGGCTAAAAATAG
>DWNH01000701.1:0-13709 GCA_018249895.1 Tiana niger
GGGTTCGGGGGTTGGTGTCCCCTCCCCCCCATGGGGGCCCCTTTCTCTGTTTTCCAGGCCTTTACCAAAAAAAAAAAAAAAAAAAAAAAAAAAAAAAGAGTACATACCATTATGCTTGGCCGCAGCGGTCCGGCTGCACACCTCGTAGGTGCCCTCGGAGACGCGGCACACGTTCAACGCGGGCTCGTCGGGTCGGGGCTTCCAATCGTCCAGTGACGCCTCGAAGTCGGTGGCGAAGCGCAGGCACAGCCCAACGAAGCGGCCCTTGGACACGAGCGCGCCCGAGCTCACGGCCGAGATGGACGTGCTCTCCAGGGTCACTACCACCGCGCCGCGCCCCTCCGCCACCGCCTCGCCGCCTCCACCCCCCGCGCCGCACGCCACGCCCGCCATGCGGGACCACGACGTCTACACAAACAAATATTACCATCATATTCTTTGATAAATACAATGAAGATGATTAATGCTTAAGGATAAGTGTTTGAGGTTGTTGTCATAAACCGAAAGGACTATGGCAAGTTATTTTGTCAACGTTTTACACATCATTACACTTCACGTCACGTGATACATTACCATAATGTGTCACGAACCTCTAACTTCCCGCGTATGTTTCAATTCTACCTAGCATAAATGTACGAACAACTGTACACTCTCATTACTTCAAATTGTATATAAGTCAATACACACGAGAGCACACTTTGCATTACATTGCATGTATCAAAGCTTTAATAAAAAAATCATTCGTACTATTATAGCATTACTGACAAAGACACTTACCATGGGTGGCTGATTCAGCGGTAGACAAATACCAATATCGTCCACATTCAGCTGCAGAAACAGCGTGCTCAGATGAGGCGTTGTTATTTGAGACGTAAGTGTCACCTAAAAGGAAATCCAAATTTTACAATAATAATTAAAAGAAAGAATAATGTTTATTCCTATAAAAATCTATTAAAAATATTATTTTACTAATGTTTTTTGTTAATAATATGCTATTAGTAAAGTTCTTAGTAGTGTTTAGTATGTTGTAACATCTTTCACCTTCTCAAAAACTTGTTGCGTAGCTGTCAACACTTCCTTGTTCAGATTAAGTCGTTTCTCATTCCAGTACTCATAGGCGTTCTTGTAGTTCAGCCACACGAGGATCGCCTTATCCACCGCTACCGGCTGGATGTAAATCAATGGGCGCTTGAGGGTGATCAGGACAACTTCCTTGTCCTCACCGCAGACTATTTCGTCTTGGAAAGCGTTGCGCATTGCTGGTTAAAGAAGGATATAGTATTGTTTCATATGAGATCTTGCACTTTATTGTGTTAATCTATGTAGGTATATCTATAATAATAATGTATAAATCAAGCGTCAATGATTAGGGTAAACTAATCTCTGATGAATGAATTTTTTTTTAATTACACGCTGCATGGTGTCGGCTAGTTTCAGGTTTAAACTAGTTTAATTTTTGAATTTAATAGGTGGCGCTTTATACAGAAATTTTTTGTTATTCAAAATTTTTGTATTTATTTATTTAAGCTTTACTGTACACCTTACAATAAGTAAAGTAACAAAAGGCGGACTTAATGCTAAAAGCATTCTCTGCCAGTCAACCTTAGCTAAAATATCTAAATTTTGCCAGCCTAATACGCTGAAATAATTAATTTTTTTTCAATTTTAAGATTTCTTGACAAGGGTTTAATAGTTAAGCATAAAACCATAGTATGAAATCCATGTTAAAATAAGCTATACAATCCAGGTGTGGATAAATACTACAGTGTTTCGTTGGACGAGAACATGAATTATTACGATCACAAACTAACACAAATAAAATAAAATTTGTTATTGATATACTCAAAATAATTTCGCGTGGTGCGAAATTGCTTATATAAAGCTTCTAATCAATAGAACAATACCCGTCGCGAATAATAGCTAAAAGCATGAGGTAGCACTAACAAATCCTGGTGTTGAAGAACGCGTACTGCTGGAACTCGGGCTCGGCCTCCTCGAACATGGCGTTGCGGATGAGCTGGCCGAGGCTGAGGTTGAGGTCGAGCTGCGCGCGCGCAAACAGGCGCAGGTCACGCGGCGCGCGCACTCGCACCGTCGGCTGCGTGCTGTGCACGTTCTGCACGCGGTTGGACAGGCTCAGCTCCACGCAGCCCGTCTCCAGCCGCACCGCGCAGTTGCTGGGCGTCGTCGCCGTCAACTGGATGCGCTACTCAACATGCACGCACGACACTTGTCACTCCATTGGATCAAAAGCTTTCAAAGCACCTATACATACATCCCCTCACACATTGTCACTATATTTATCTATAATATATGCTTTAGTTGATAAGTTTTTAGTGGAAAGTAAAAATTATTCAAACTGTTGATATTGAGTTAAATGTCGAGTTAGATGTTCTAATAACCTTGTATTATTATAACTTTAAAGGCATTGTGATACATTTATATATAATTTATAATTCAAAAAAAAAATTATATTTACCTTCATTCTTATTGTGAGAGAGAAAAGTATCCTGCTGAGAGCTGACGAGGTAATTTCATCTTCATTCCATAGTGGTACTGGCTTCTCGCCGCCATACACTTTTTGGACAACTTCGTTCACTTCCTGAAATAAATGTATTTTAATTAAAAACAACATATACCATCAATACTCCATACCTTCCTAAGCACCTCCATGATCTATAGTGGAACATAAAAGGCAGGTGGTTTGTGAGGTGTGTAAATACCTTCATGAAGACCTTCTGTACGAAGACGAGGTGGTTGAGCAGGTCGGTGGAGAGCGTGTGCTCGAAGAGGCCGATCTCGGCGGTGGCGGCCAGGTAGCGGCCCGACCGCAGCACAGCGCCCTCGCCACCCTCGCCACGCGTGCCGCCGCCCCCGCCGCTGCCCGCACTCGCCTCGCCGCCCGCAGCGCCCACCCCGGCATCCGCTGCCATCCGACGTTAAACTCATTGTTATTAACATAGTAATCATTTTAATCACGCTTAATACATTCTTCTTTAACGTTCAAGTTTTTAGTACTTGATTTTAATACATTTTAAGGAAGTTTTGACCTTCATTCTTAGGTGAAAGACAGCCTCAAATACATAATCTAGACCACACCATACTATTCGAAATTACACTAAAATACTATAAACTCCTTTAAACTACACTAAATGTAACGAACCAGCTAAATATGCACGCATATTACCCTTTTTAACCGATTTCTTTGTGTAAAAACTCATTTCATTTTACTGGACGGAACACTATTATATTTTAATATATACATATACAAAAATTAGTAATATGAAAGTAAATACGAATAGTAATAATAGATTTGAAAATTGAAATCATTTTAGAAGTTTTAGGATAAATGAATGAGTGAAATGGTTACCATCAGTGGCGTCGGCCGCGTCTGCGCCGTCCTCGGCGTCGCACTCCATGACCCTCGCGCGGCACGACACGGCGGGCAGCGCCACCGACGCCGCCGCCGGGATGTTGGCTTCCGTTACCTGGCCACACAGTATTTATTATGTGCTATTATTCTTACATTTAAGTAATGTAAAAGCAAAACCAGCAAGACGCATTCACAAAAAATTCTAGTAATTCAAAGGAAACTGTTCGTAGATTGAGTTATTTTTATCGAAGGTTTAATTTAATAATATATAAATAATGACTTAGATTTAATTAATATAAGTCAGTCAGTGTACTTGGTAAGCACGAGTTGAAGTAAGTACTAAGTTCACAATAAATATTGCTAATGTAATTCTAATATGGGATGTAGATGCGATAGTAAGAACCGCCATAATGAAACTTTATCATTTAGTAAACTGTTGATTAATTAACTATTTAATAGGACTGACTTTAATAGACATACATATGTAGAAAAAGGCACATCTTTGGTATTATTAAAAGTTTTAAAAGTGTAACTGTTATGAAAGATATAATCCTGTAAATAACTGCGATTATTCACCATCCAACAAATGATCAGAAATAACTACCTCTGGATATACTGATATCCAGAGGAATAGTATAGAGGTTTACCTGCAGTTTAGTAACAAAACTAAGCGAGTGGTGAGGCAGGTCGACGGTGAAGTGTGCGCGGCCCGCTGTCACTCCCGAACTGTGCACTCTTTCCATCTTGTACTGCGCTTGCAGGGACGGTAATAACGCTGCCGTTATGCTAAGACTCTGTAATATTTCATGTATAAACATAAATCATATTATTAACAATATAAACTATATTTATTGTTTATTATTTACACTAATCCCATGAAAGTGGATGGATGGTGCACGTTCTATTGCGTCTTGGTACGATGCTCAACGTTATAGTAATATGATCCACGTTATAATTACAATACATGTTTTCAAATAAGGTAAAAAATGAGAGGATATTTTGTTTAAATATAAAGAGAAGCCTTTAGGTGGTAGGCTAGTACCATCGGGAACGTGGCATCGCGGCACTTTTCTCTACTGTGATGCATTAATATTATTGTGTTGGACAGAAATGCGATTGAGGCGACCGTCAGACAACACTTTAGGTTGGATGAAGTTTTTTAGTCCCTAATATGTACCTGGGCAGTACTTTTTAGTATAATCGAAAACAAAGAAGTTTAAATTCATTTCATTTCAACGCAAAAGGCGCTAGAAGGTTGTTTGGTGGGTTTGAAGGCAAATAGAGCACATGTATTGTAGGCACCGAGAATAGTTTCGTTTGGTGGGAATATATTTTAGGGTGTATTACCTGCAGCACGAGCGAGAAGTGCAGATGCAGCGGGTGCAGCAGCGGGTCGGGGCGCGCGCGCGGCGGTGGCGGGCGCGGCGCGGGCGGCGGGCTGCCCTCCTCCTCCTCGCCCTCCGCTTCGCCGCGCCCGCCGCGTGATAGCCGCGACGACGTGCGCGTCACGCCCAGCTCCTGCACACGCAAACAAACAAACATTAGCAGCACTACATGCAAATTGCACAGAATTGGACTCCGCCCAATAGTCTAACGATTTATCAACCAACTTTTGAATGTGCGTATATAGTTAGAAATGAGAAGGCGTTACCTGCAGCGTGGAGGAGAGCTGGCGGCTGGAGCGCGTCATAACGCCGTGCAAAGCGACCGGGTGCTGCGGCAGGTCCACGCGCACGCCGCCCACCGACAGCAGCGCCGCCGCGCCCGCGCGCCCACCCTCCCACGAGTACAGCGCCTGCGACTTGCCCACGCTCACGCGCACCACCGTTCTGCCACGGACACCACACATACGAACATCTGTTTTCTCGTTCAACATCAGAGCTTACATAAAAGATCGTTACGCCACACACGTTAAAGCGCAGATGGCGTAAACTATTTAGCCGAAAGTCGCCCACAAATATGAATATTCAATATGAAATATAAATAAATCAATTACATTTCACTGCACTTACTGGTGGTGTGGCGCAGCGCCTTCGAGCAGTACGATAGCGCTCCGCCCCAGATTACCCGACAGCGTCCACTGCCGCGCTCTTGATGCTGATAGCGATCCTTGGAGAGACGTGATCTCCGCCTCTAACTTTAATCCAGATAACGACGCTAGAAGACGTGTTCTGTGAATCCTATCCAACAAACAGAACAGTTTTAATATTTATTGAAGGATAACTGTACTGCCACAACACTAACTTTGTTAGAAGTCCAACCATTAGCTTAGCGATTGGGCGTTTCTGCATCGCAATGTGTTTGACGCACAACCGCTTTACCCAATTCAAAACTTTTAATCAGTATAGACCAACAGTCAATCGCGTGTTCCATAATTACAGTTATCCAATTCTCGAAACGATTTAACCAATTTACTTTAACATATTTAGCTTACTATACTAGTTGTAGTCTTTTCTGCAATTCATAATTAAGTGAAACTTCCTTTTATTCCATTTAACCTTTTTTGCAAACATACTTCAATTATGAATTAAGTACCTTGGGCTGTCGTTGTGCCAGTCGATCAATATAAGTGTTTTCAGTTAGTTCAGTTGTTAGTGTGTTAATATAAGTGTGTGTAAGCTTGTTTTCGAGCGGAGCAAAATTTAAAATAATAAGTTTAGATATATCCCTGGTTAATGTTTTAAAGTAATCCTCTTTGTGAATCTCCATGGCGTTCACGATACAGGGAATTCTAGGGTGGGACTTAAGTATGAAGCATATAAAATATGTACCTAGCGACGCCTACAACGACGATACCCATAGCAGTGCCACTTGATGAGGAGTTGCTAGCATTCTGCTCCCGCGAACTAGGCCTGGCTGCTCGTCCAGTGCGATATGCTTCTGGCAGCTCGGTTGATACTGAAAATCTACAAAAAGAAAATTAATGGAACACTAGTTTGAAAGAGTTTTTGGCATATAATATACATAAATAGCCAATAGAAAAAGATTCTAATGTTACATTTCAATTTTAATACACATTTTTGAACAATAACGAAGAATAACTAGCCAAGTTATTATCAAACAGACGTAAAGCGTTTGTATAAATGTATAAGTAAAAAGGATTTCTATAGTAATAATGCCTATTTGAAGTATGATATTGTTAGAGACTTTTTGGAACAGAATTGTTACGTAGCAAGAACACGATCTTGAAATTTTTTACTATTATCATCATCATTGACCTAGGAACATAAACGGTATACAAGTGCAAACTGCAAATAGATGTGAACGCGCACCTATGCGTTATGGTGTCAGCATCAGGCATGTTGGCGTAGAGATCGAGCAGCAGGTACACGGTGCGCCAGCAACGCGGGGCCAGCGGCTCGGGGGCGGCGGCCGGGGCGACCGTCTCCGCCACCCCCACGCCAGCTCCGACTCCCGCCGTGACTGAGGCGGCCGCGCGGCCCGCCTCTGCCGCCGCCTCCGCACTGAACATCGGCGTGTGCGCACCCTCGTTCAGCGAGCTGTAGCCTGGAATATAACACAAGAAATAATTTTTTATTTTCTTAACATCTACTTCGCTTAAGCGTCGGGTAAACAAGCTTTACATATTTAGAAAGACATATTCTGTTTTTAGAGCGATGGTGATACTTGTTGTGCTCTTATTGTTGATATTTTAGTAGTGATTATAACAAATATTCCTTCTATGACGCGTACAGTAAGCATGTACTTATTGACAATAACACAAAACACAGGTATCAAAAACAGTATTTTTTACGACTCTTTAGAAAAATTCCATAGTCAAAAACGCACTAACCCAGCTTTCCCTTGACGGTCTTCCCGGTGCTGCGCAACTTCTGCGCGAAGGACTGCGGGCGCGGGCGCGGCGGAGGCGCCTCCCACTTGGCCTCCAGCCCCGCGAACTGGCTACCCTGGCTCGCCTGGCTGACTTGGCTGGCTTGGCTGGCCTGGCTCGCCTGGCTCTCCTTGTCCAGCGAGGTGATGCTCACTAGATTCTCGCGGAAGTCTGAAACTAATAATACATCTTCCATATTATTATATGGAAGATTGCTCTTCTTAGTAAACGGGAAAATAGGTTAAATACAATACTATACAAAAGCACCTACTATAACTAAAACTTTATGTAACTTAAACACAAATCAACTTTAAAACATTGCATTACATTAGCTAGCGTTAATTAGTCAACTTTACCATAGCTTAGGCTTATGTCCTATAAGTAAGAACTATTGTCTACAAAATATCCAAATCCAAACGCATCAAACAGTATGCATCTACTCTACATCTAGAACCAGTTCCAACCAGTAATACAATTGCCAATCATTATCTAAGCCAACTAACCCGATGCATGTTTATTGCGACGCGATATGTTGGTCTGTGTGCGCAGCTCGCTTTGTGTGTCCTTCACGTTCTGATACATGTTGCTTATTTGATGCAGCAGTCGGAGCAGTGGCATGTTAACCTGAAAATAAAAACGAAATGTAGGCAAGAAGAATAAGAAAAATAGACTCTTTATATTTTCATATAAAGAGTCTATTTTTCTTTAATAAATATTACAGTAAATTTGGCAAATATATTTTAATGTATGCAGCAAGTAATAACTTCTCACAAAATAAAAAAATACATAACATATATACAAATACATATTTTTTGATTATGCTACAAGTTTAGGTGAGAAACTAAACTTATATCTGCTTTAGTAACTAAAGTGATGTAAAAATAATTGTACCTGTTGTGATATAAACCGAATACTGATGTTAAAGTTAAGCATAGTCGAGATGTGTTTTTTGAGTTGTCCTCGAGAGATATAGAGAACATTCTGCCGCTGAATAAGGTCATCGACGGTCATATCGGCGACTTTCTTCAGATCCACGTCGATTGACACCTTCTCGCATAGGAAAGCTGGCGTCTCTGAGGTGATGTCAATATGGGGTGTGTTTCCTGTACAAACAGAAATAAAATGTATTTCGATTTCTTTTGGACTAATTTTATTAAAAAGACTTTGTCCTTTAATAAAACTTTTCTTTAAAAACTATATTTTTCATATAAAGGAGGGGGTTAACAGTTAGTGTTAAATATTGTACCAATCAGTTTTATACTTTAATTCGTATAGCAACTTTTAGATGGAATTTATGAATAAAGTCCAGTGTGTGGCGTTACTGAGAGTGAGGTGACCGTTCTCCTAGGCGTAATTAGCACAGTGATGGCGTAATGGAGAACCTTTCCCCTTGTGGTGGTGGTGCCTGCGGTCGCGCGCGGCCAGCTCGCTGACCACGATGTCGATGCGGAACTGGTCCACCCACGCCAGCAGCGACAGCTTCGAGCCCAGCGACTCCAGCGCCGGTGCTCCGCCCTCGCCGCTCCCCACACCGCCTCCACCGCCCCCGCTGCCTGCACCTGCGCCACCCGCTGCCTTCTTCGACTCACCTGTGAACAATATTAAGTACTATATTAAAATCTTCGTTCACGCCCAAATAGAACTTTACAATTATTTGCTTCCCAAGTAAAAACAAATAGATAATAGTCATCGATTGTTCTCGAGTCAGTCGTGGAGTACTCACTGTGCGGCACCTGGTGCGGCGAGACGCCGAGCGCGGCCAGCAGCGGCTGGAACACGAGGTGCGCGTCCAGCAGCATGAGCGAGCCCTGCAGCGGGTACAGGCTGCACGCGGGCAGCGCGGCCGCCACGGTGCGCGGGTGCATCTTCGACGCCGGGATTATCGACTTCTTACTCTTCTGCTCCTGTTGGAATCAAATACTCAACATATTAACACGCTTTCTAAGTACTGCACTCATTCCTACAGTCCAAAACATCATTATTATTATGAGTATTGGGATGGAGACACTTTGAATTTCAACATCAAACTTCTACACCTATCAACTGACACAACATCTGTTTCCAGTTTCTGACGTGATGAATAAAGACAGTTTCAAAAACGTTGTATGAAGTTCAACTAACTATTTGTTACTTGCGTTGGTTTACGGAATCGGAGTAAGTCGATATTTTATATATCAATTTTAATATTACTACGATAATCAATTTTTGTTACAATTACCACTTTAAAGGGTTCTTGTTTAGCCATCCACTGATACAGGTCCTCGCGGGCGCGTTCGCTGGGAATGTTGTCGGTGCTGCCTTGTGAGTACAACGACGGGTTCGAGCCCACAGTTGGCAAATCTTCTTTCAGGGTCCCATAATCTGGTCACAAAAAATAAAAAAACAATTCAAAAAATCATCCGCTTGCACACAAAATAATATTTATTTATCTTTATGGCAATGATAGGTGCAGTAAGCAGGTTACTTTAATCCAAGTTCACAGTACTCTTCGGTTAAGATTATGTTATGTATCTTTTGAGATCATGTTTACCTGCATCACTGATTCCTCTGCATAACTATCAACCAAATACCCTACGTACAATACAACTATAGTACTGTGGAAAATTCCAACTGTGCCAGGAAGTACATCCAGAAATTACCCAACAGATATAACGCAATATGAAAAGAATGGGACTTACTGGCGATGGCGTCGTCCTGGAAGGGCGTTTTCCTCGTGGAGAAGGGCAGCGAGGGGAACACCAGGCTAGCGCGGCTGCTCTGAGCGCCGCGCACTGCGCCGCCGCACAAACATTACCACTCGGTTAGCACACGGTGGAACTATCAGCTAGCTGTTGTCTAGCCACTACTGGACACATTGCTATTAGATCTAACTACCAGGTTTTAGACATGCTAACACGCAGTATATTAAAGTGCAAACTGAAATAATTTAAATGTGGTGATATATGTCATCATTCCTATTCGTTATATCATTCATTCGTTTTTTTCTTTTTACAACAACGCACTTGTATCGGTGTGTGTAATTTGTGTACAATTAAACAGCTTAAGTTGTAAAATTTATTTGAGATTTTAATTTCATTGAAGATTGTAATGTAAGCAGCTTTATTAGAAAATATTGCTGAAAATTGAGACCATTACACGATGCGTGAGGATAAGTGTACTCTTGTATTTATTTGTAAAACACAGTTAATTAAGAAATACTATCCAAAAATTAAATATTCAAATCTAAATATTTTCTTTACCACAAAAGCGTGATTGAGCAAACAAACCCTGTTTAATTATCATTGCAGCCTATAGATATTAACATGCGACCTTAAAAGATAAAAGTCTTCATCTGCATTATACGTAGCTAACTATCAACTAAAAAAGCCAATAGAAAAATTCAAGATAAAGAATCAGCCAATAGCAAACATAAAATAACGTATTTTTATGTTTATAATGCTGTTTCGTCACGTACGAAACCAAACGTATAGTCATTTTAACATTTCCTTCAAATTATTTTTGATTACGTTTGTCGTATCGAAGAGCAATTAAATAATAAAAATTCCAATGTGCAAAGTAGTGCTTAGGTTTAGAAAGCGTGCTACGAATAACCATGGGCCTTATTTTGTAATATAATAAGCTGGTATATTTCAATGATATTAATACACAAAACATCACACAAAACACATTAGCAGGTTACACAACCAAGTACAGCCCAGCAGCGTCGTTGTTAAGGACTTGAGACTTTATTTATGCACTAATTTTAGTAATTTATTTTCCGATACTACACAAAAAAAATTTTTTTTTAATAATTTAGAATAGCACAGTTGGTAATTTGACCAAATAACATAAAGAATAACGTTAGTTAACGCTTAATTCTCATGCATTACTTTACTGTTAAAAATATTAATCGGAATAGTAATTAATGGGAAGTTTAGAAATATTGACAGTAGACATAAATTCATTACATGACGTATTCCTTCAAATGCGCTGTTGCCGCTTCGATATATTTATAGACTTTACTTGTTAATCCCATGTTCCATTATCACCAATGTACATCAAATTTAGTAAATAATATAAAGAAGTAACAGATGAAGCTACCCAATATTAAAAAAAAATAAGCTTGAAGTTTATTTTAAATAAGGCAATAATTCCAGAACTTATTTTAATAATATTAAATGTATATCCAATGAACAATGAACTTATTAATGTGCATAAAATAAAGAGATCAAGTCCAACAACGCAGCGGCGAGGGCGGGGCACGGGCGGTACGCACCGGAGGGCGGCGTGGAGGGGAACGAGTGCGGGCGCGGGCTCGACGCCGGCACGCCCGCTGCCCGACACACACCAGACACATTACACTTTGATGCACTACACTATCACACTGTCACGGACTTTTAACGATGTCATTATACTTTCATGACAAAATTCTATTGCTGACTTTTATATTGTTCATTTCTTTTATATGAGACTAGTTGAACTAAATACAGTGTGTATGATCCATATAATATTAACTAATATTAGACAAAACTATCGACCTAAGAAATAAGAATTGCCAACTGTAATAAGTACAGAATGTTTTCTAATACACATATGGAATATCAATATTTTATTATGTGCATAACATATGAATCTACACTATATCTTTTCTAATTGCAGTCTAATATTCTAATGCCTATAGTTTGGTGATTACTATAACTGGTACGATATCAACACTTGCTTATGTGACAAACTTTCACTGTTATTCTACAGATTTATTAGTTTTTGTATAAAAAAAATTATGAATATACTATACTGACTGACAAACAATCGGAATATACACAAAATTACATTTATACAAACAATTTTAATTAAGAGAGAGAAGAATGGCATGCTGCAATTACCTAAAATTTCACAAATAATTTGATTTTTTTATCTTATACTATAAGAAAAGTACATTTCAGAAAAAAAAAATTTAGCACATTTTTTTAAGAAAGAAATATATATATTTATATATTGTAGAAATATGTCAAAGGCAGACTCAAATAACTTTAACATCTAATTTTGCAGCAACAATGCATAACATTGCTTAGTAAAAAACGTCGTGTCGTTGTTATGCAATGAGATGTGAATAATTGTGCAAGATAGAACATTGATTAAAAATTACTTCAAGTGAATTTAAATTTTTTCAATATTATAAACCAAAGCATAATTGTGTACATACCTGGAGTAGACAGTTTATCAGTATCCATGTTTAATAACAGACAATTTTCATCTAACACTTCGTTGTCCAATTGATATTCTTGCCAACCTTCCACTGAATCCTGTTAAAAAAATAACTCGAATAAGACGAGTAGAAAGCAATCAAACACATTTCATCACTAAACTCGAAATTAAGTTTAGGTTTTTTAGGGGATATAGAAAAATTATTTAGCTCTTTGACAAGCCTCGAGCGAGTATTTTCTTATACAGCAAGAACATTGACCAAATTGTTCTGTCTCGTAAGCGAGAGAGACTATCTATCCCTTTCTTTATCTATCCTACTAATATTATAAATGTGAATGTTTGTGTATTTGGATGTTTGTTACTCAATCATGCAAAAACGGCTGGACCGATTTGAATGAAATTTGGTACACAGATAGTTCATAATCTGGATTAACACATAGAATACTTCCGTAAAAGCCACGGCTAGATCGAACACGCGGGCGAAGCCACCGGCTCGAGCTAGTCAATAATAAAGTTTATGACGTAGTAAACTTAGATAGTGTGCGCAAACAGTAATTTGTATGCGTTTTTCCACTTAAAGGTTTTGGTAACTTCTAGAATGTAGAGAAAATGTATTGTTTTAATATTAAGTGATACCTCAAGCAGGTCGGGCAGGGCAAACGTAACGTTGAGCGGCTTCATGACTTTGCTCTTATAGTTATGTTCCAATAGCAGCGGCGTGTATAAGATGTTCTTCCACTGTCGGCTCAGCACGATTACACCCTAGCGCAGGAAAAAAAAAAGTAAACGCCATGAAGTCATTAAAAATGGCAACTTGTGTCGGACTTCAAAAAAGGCAGCTAGATTTGTCAGGGTTTACATTTTTTTGCTATTTTACTCAAAATCACAAAATAATCCGTTAAACTGAGCTTGCCGACAATATTATTACACATTAAGACAATATTATTAGTCCTGTTGCAGCTGTAGCCCGCACCTGTCGCAAGGTGGACAAGGAGGGCAGGTGGCGTTCGGCCAGGTCGGCCTGCACGGCGGCGGCGTCGGCCTGCAGCGCGTACCGCAGCAGCACGCCGCACAGCTGCAGCGACGGCTCCTCCCGAAGCTGCTTCGCCATCGGCGTGTGCCGCCCGTAGCGGCTCTGGAATAACATGCTACTCGCTTATATGGCAGTGATGACAGAAATTATACAAGACAAAACAACAGTCATCCATCCATCCATCCTCAGCCTTTAGTTGTCCACTGCTGAACATAGGCCTCCCCTAGTTGGCGCCACTCCGTCCGGTCCTGAGCCCTTAGAATCCAGCGGTTTCCCGCTATCTTCTT
>DWNH01000702.1:0-13702 GCA_018249895.1 Tiana niger
AGAGGTGCGTGCGGGGATCGAACCCGGACCTACCGGAATGGTAGGCCGAAATTCAACCACTAGGCTATCACTGCTCAAATATGCTGCTCTGCTTTTTTTACATACACTTAATGAAAGTCATATCCCTAAATTAATCAGTTCATCGGCTCTACGTGTTCTTTTGGCCATCGTTAACCGGGAGAAAAAGAATTCTTTAGAAACTAAATTAAATCTATTATTTAGATAACAGTAAAAAAGTAAAAATTGCAGACTTCGCACGCAGTCGACGTTCAACCAGTAACCACATGTTTCTGTGCTTACTCCCTAAAATTGTAGCAGGAGTCCATTATTGCGGTTCCGGGATGTAAAAGATTCACGGCACATTAACCCTCAAGTCGTGAGTATCTCAAGAATGCCGACGTTATTAGTTGAGATACTCGGAGCGACGTTAAAAAGAGTTACAAATCAAGAACTACAGAGCTACACGCTTTACTTGGATAAATATTAAAACGTAGAGAGAAAACTTTGGATCCCGTTTTAAGAATATTGCGGGCACAAATAAATGTAAGTTTGTTAAAATTTACATGGAAAAGGACTGCAGAAACCTAAAATTTTTATATAACATTAAATCCCACAAAGTAAAACATAGATTATTGCGCACCATCCGCTAATAGATGGCGTTACTGGTTACTTGGCCATCGCAATCAAGCTAAATTTCAAAGATATTATATTAACGTAGGCAACTAAAGAATGAAGGACGTTAGCAAACTGAAGAAATAATTAATAATAATTTTATTTTATAGATATATGTTCTTTATACATACGTACATATTATATTAGTAGAATATAACAGGAAGAGACTAGTACCCGATAGTCTTTACATAGTTAAAGTTAGATATAGTTCGATTTTCTTTTTGATGTGGGATTTAAGGTGAAACATGGGGTCTCATATTAACAAGAGAATACACAATAACAATTCTCTGTAAAGAATGGCCTTTGAAGAAGTACCTACCTTTGAAGGCTAAATAGAAATTTCCGCGGAAAACAGTTCCGTTGAATTTGCTCGCTAATTCGATGTTACATATACGTATTGTATTTTTATATTTATATTTCTCTATTGCAAAATTATAAATAATAAACAACAAATGTCAATTCTGTATATATTTTTCGATACGTATATTCTACACACACACGCACACCCCATATCTAAAACACGTAATTCCCATACAAAGCGGCGCTTCAGAACAAAGGGAGTCAAGTCAGGCTGAATAGAAAGTAACACTCGCATACATCTTCAGATCTCCGCGTCTTTGTAAGTCACTTGAGATTTATTTATTTTCCTATGCTCTACATACGAATATACTTTATACTCTCTGTATAGAATAATCGACATTTTAGTTCGTCATTTTTGATTTTTTTTAAGAAGGCCTTATTATGAATATACAATTTTACACCATCCGAACGTAACTTTGTACTTGTGTCATCTTTAAACTACTCCTTGGTTCAATACGCCTCCTTGCGAACGCAAGAGATGGTGCTCTAAGCTGCGAAATTTTGTAATTTCCAAATGAAAAACCATTGTCACATTCTGCTAGTAAGATTTGTCGTCGGTTAAAAATAAATATCGTATACGCGTCTTACTCTACCCGCATATTGTTCTCTAATAATAGGTACTCTTGTGAGGATGGATCTTAAACGGTAAAATCACTTGTTTCCGTTGCTTCCTTCTGTGTTAAAGGTAGTCTTTAAATGTACGTAGCACGTACAATACTCGTGTTATATGGTGCTAACGTTATTGATTGAACAAAAATGTATAAGACATTTGTTTCTGTTGAAGGGATCTGAGGTGGATGTATTACAAACGTGGCTTTACCAATTCGGCATGTTTTTCTATTTCTAGATACCGTTGTCGCCGTTTCTACCAACTTCTGTTTCAATCAGACACCGTCTCTGCTACCTAAACTACTGTAAATAATACAGTGTAAAGTGAACCGAAGTAGTTCGCAATAAATTTTTTGACAGGAACTGTAAATACTGCCATGACGTGGCGGACAGATTTCCAGACATACTGTACTTAGTAGAATAAATTGTCAGCTCTTTATCCTCTCCACTGTTCTTTATTAAATAAAATTATCTTGTAATTTATTTTAATTTTGAATTTAAAATTCTGACATTAATACTTAAATGTTCATGATGACTGAACTACCGGCTTACTCACGTGTATTTTTCGGGTTTGCGCGACCTCGCTGCGACCGACGGGAGCTCATGATTATGAACCTCGGTGATAAATCAAAAATACACGTTAGTAAGCCGGTATTTCAGTCATCATGAGTATGAATGATTGTCCTGTGTTTTGATATAAAGTTGCCTATATAATATGTTTGAAAATATATGTACATATATTATGTAGGTTTATCTTTGTCTTGTTGCGATAGTACAGGATCTCCCTAGTTTGGGATCAGATTGCTGAAAGTAAATTTTCCTATATGTTTATTCATTTTTACCACCATTGTTTATTTCATTTCTCTATTTTTAATTTTTTAGATATCGAGGCATGTCACATCCAGCTATTGATGATATATGTGATGATCCCTCTTTGCATGCAGAAATTGAAACTAAAGAAGACCTGGAGCAAGAAAAGGAGCATATTGCCAAGACACTTAAAGTTAAGAAAGCGTAAGTTGACATAATTGAATTAAAAAAAAGTAAATGTTTCATTCTTAAAGTGGGTTACATTGTCAAAGTTAAAAAAGCATAAGTTCACATTGTATGACAATGGTGTAGTGGGCTCTTGACTTTTCTCAGTAGTGACTGACCATATCTGAACATATCTGATGTTGGATTGCTCAGCTGTAGGACAACTTATTAGCCACAGAAAGAGTTCTGATAATTGCCAAAAATATATTATTTTCAAACTCGTGAAATTCTGCCATGATTTCGATGGTATGTAGGTACATATATAATAGTATGTTTGCCATCAACCCATTCTTAGTAAATTGATAAACCAATCGCTCCTACATAAATAATCCTGTCACAAAAATTTGTAATTTTCATGTGTTAATGTTATTTGTACTATAAACTGTTAATTTGAAAGTCAAGAAACTAATAATAGTAAGGTCTCTAAATCAAAAGCTAAAGTTATTCATATTGTTCCATAATATGTACAGGCAGCAATTGATAAAGCAAAAGAAGAAGAAACAACGTGAAAAGCGTCGCGCGGCGCAAGAGATGAATATGAAGCAGGATATGCGCGAGCTGGAGCGCCTCGGCAAGCAGGACGCGCTGCATCGCCTGCTCGCCGCGCACTTGCAGCTACTGTGCTCGCTCGACATGATCACTGAGGTTAGTGCAGTGCCTATACCCTATTGTACGACCACGACCATGGGGTGCAGTAGTTACTATGCTAGTCCACCTTTCGGAGGGAATTGGGTTTGATTACCAATAAGACAGAGGCATAAATGATGAATTATGATTTCTGTTCCCCTTTTCAGAGTGTTTAGTGTCATTGTCTTTGTGTGTGTCCATGGCAGTCACGATACAAGGAATATTAGTATGAGGCTGTGAGCTTTATTTTTCTAAGTTTATATGTATATTGAATTTTTGTTTCAGGGTCGTCAAGTGTTGCTGCATTACCGGCACAGAAGCACTAGAGCTGACCAGCCTAAAGTCACAGATGTTAAAGTGTACAACACATTGATGCAAGGATATGCATTCAAGGTACTTTTTATTGCTAAATATCTATAATTGCATCAATATTATAATAATTAATAATTAGTTAACAGATGGTAGGCCACGGCCGGTGGAAGTAGCACAGCGACACCCAATTGTACTGTATAGCAATTGACTGTGTTTCAGAAGGAGGGTCTGGTTGCCGCAGTTCACTAAAAATGAATAGACCATTGATGTCATCAAACGTAGCAATGCATCTATTTGTTAATGGAGGCTTGCTGGCTGCTACATTATTTCAATAAAATTTTTCATTTGCTACTTTTAATCAATAAAAAAAATGTAATACCTGCCTAAAACAAACTTTATAAATACAATAATATTGCAGTATTTTTGAAATTGCAATATTGTATCATTTATGTATATTTTCATTTTTGTATTATTTATATGTGTTGTGTTACGATGAATCAATATACAAAATAAATATACAGTTTAGTCAATAACTTTTGTATGATAACAAGGAAAGGAATAAATACAAATGTTTTTATGATAAGATAATGAATTCTAATATATATAAATCAATAATTTTTCTTCATGTTAATTTTCAATATTTTCAGGGCGATCTTGATGGTACTCTGGAACTATTATCATTCATGTCAGAAGATGGGGTGGAGCCAAATGCACAAACGTATGCAGCAGTGTTTGAGTGTGTGGAGAGAAAGAGCAGTGAAGATAAGATCTCAGTATTAAACTTTTATAAGCAGAAGATGCAGGAAAAGGTTAGTTTTATGTTCGTTATGTGGAAACTTGTGTATATTCTCTTTTATAGTAAATATGTATCTCATTCCATTCTTAGCAAACTGTCCATTATATATTTTTCCATAATCTAATATGCATACTGCCGGATACTGTACAGCATAAACACAAACCTATTTTACGATAATGGAAAGGTCTTAGAAAAAATATGAAGGCGTTCAATATTCACACAACTCCAAAGTAATCCACTTTCTTGGTTGCAACCATGTTTATTTTTATTAGATGTTTTATTTTTAATTTCAAAAGAAGTGATAGTTTTTTATCAATCATGTATTCAGTTCAGTGTATGGTTGTATATATACATTATAAGAATATTAAATTTTACTTTTTTAATTCTAGGGCATTACATTAAACGATTTATTAGACAAAGCAAAGTTTCAATTTGACCAGCGTGAAGTAGTTCTAAGAGCAGTTCGGTGCCTGCAAGCAGACTTTGAGCCTCAATACACCCCGCCCTTTCTAGACTACAACTGTCCATTGCTTGAAAACCTCAAGTTAGATAATCATGAGAACCGAAAAGGATTATTTCTGTCTCCAGCAGAAGATCTTCTTACTCTAGACGAACTAAGACAGAAGGGAAAAGAGCAGTTAGCGATGGAAATTGATGGAGAAATTGAAGTAGAAAATGTTAGTGCCACAAATAAAAATGAGTCATCAGTTAAGAAATATGTATGTATTGATTTTTTTCTTCTTTACAAAATGATATTATATCTATGATAATATATATTATAAGGGATGATCCAAAAGTAATGATAATGAAGATGAAGCACATGGTTATAGTTAAAAAAACAATTTAATTTTCTGGTTAATCTCTAACAAGTTAAGAAACTGTGTTCTACTTTTTTATATTTCTTTTGTAAGAATTGGAAAATAATCAAAAAAGTCCTGAAGATAATTTAATTATAACAATTTATTTCAGATAAGTTTTGTTTGAAATTAACTTTTGTTCCAGAGGGAGAAACTGCAAGCTACAGAAAAAGAATGGCGGGAAGTGTTCAAAGAAGCTTTCATACGCAACTTAAGCACACTGAGATCCAGAAGTAATGCGTCGCACTCTGCTATTACCCTGTACCCATACCTAAAGGTTTTAGAGGTAAGTTAAGGTAATATAAGTTATTTTAAATTTTAAATATTAACAATATTGTGTCAATATATTAAGCTTGCCTTGCTAGTAATAAGCAGCATTATCCAGGCTTTATTTGTTGGTTTGTATAATGAGATCCATCGATCACCATAAAAAACATACCATAGATACTGTAGAATAATTTTCTTCGCGTCAAGTGCATGAACAAATTACTTGTTGCGATGCTTCTTCTTTATTTTAAAAACTATATAATATTAATAAAATTACATTTACCTTACACATCTGTCTTATATGGTTATAAGATTGATGAGGAACACATTGTTGTCTTCCTTACCCTTCGGATCCAGATCCACTCACACTCACATCATAATTCTATTTCCAGCTCCTATCAAGCAACTTTCATCTAACATTCATTCCTACATACATACCATACGTAGAAGGGGCCATACTAGGTATAGAAACGCCTTAGGACGCCATGTTGAAATTTTAATATATTAATCCATGTTATTATCCATAATATATGTATAAATCAAGATTATTGTTACAGGTGGATCAATTTGTGGAACTGATGATGATTGAAATTCGCAAGTTGATTGACGGCAGTGAAGCGTACAGCCCCACACTGAAACTGCTACAAAGGGATCTGGGCACCCAAGTATACAATAAGTAAGCTCTTGCGACTTCTGAGTCTCTAAAAATATGGATAAAAAACATATGTTATTGAGCTTCGTCAACTTAGGTTAGATTAGATTATAATCTAAACTAAATTGAGAGATATCCAATGGTAGGTGGTCTGGGAATACTCATTAGTAGAATGCACTGTTTTATGTTGCAGTAAGTAAGAAGGTAAAAAAACTAATACCAATGTCGCCTTTACATCCTTTAGTTTATCACTTGCAAATTTATACTGCATAGCAAAACAATTTTCAATAGACACTATAAACCCACATACATACCTAGCTCGAATAGATTATACAAAGATTTTATGCTAATATTGAGGCTCAAAAATTATATTTAATTTTGAGATATGGCCACACTGAAAGAAGTTCAATTTGGTCTGGCTGTACAGAACTATGCATGAATAGGGACAAGTTGCATCAATATAATATGTATTTTATTGGTCCTATCTTATATGTAACAATACATAACTAAAGTTCATGTATGTAACAGCAGAATTGTATATAAATGATATTCCCAGGTACCAGATATTGCAACGTCGTCGCAACGGCGTGCTTCAGAAGATCGAGCAAGTGTACGACGAGTACTGTGCTTGGTATCTCAACAGAGAGCCACTGGACGGCACTGGGCGCGCTTACAACGCGCGGCAGGCCTGGCAGCTGTTGGTACATCGTAACCGGGTTGGAGCTAGCTTGGTACGTATTGGTGTCCTACTATGTGCTTTGCTAGTTTTACAATATAGTACCCGGATGACTGAGCTTTGCTCGGTTTTTTTTTATATAAGTTATAAGTTTAAAGGTATTTTACAATATATTAACACGAAAGACACTTTAATTAGCCAGCAAAGTATAAATGCAAGATGATATTTGGCTCAGGGGCAGCTACGCAATTGTTTAACATTAGATCTACATAATTATATGCTGAAAGTACTTTGTACTATTCCCAATAAGAATTTAATTTTGAATGTTATATTAAAATTCTTTGATTTCATAACTGATGAAAGGTACGATTTTAAACATTGGCATGAAATAAATATCTTTTTATGGATGTATTTATTTACTTTTTCAATAATTTTTTGTGTTGCTCTCTACAGGACTTAGAAGAAACTCCCTGGCCTATGGAAATAAGGCAGAACATTGGCAAATTTCTCTACAATATCATCATCAATGATGTTAAGATCGACGTCAACATGTTTAAGACGAAAGCCAAGCCGTAAGTACTGCTATTTTTTCATTATAAAACAGTAGATTGCTTTATGTTAAACTTTTATTTTTTAAAATCTTAAAATCCTAACCTGGCAGTAATTACCCCCGCGTGGGTAAATAAGCCATTTTAAAGGGGTAACAAAGAACCTAATTATTAGGATCGTAAAATAAAAAAAAATACATAAAATAATTTGTTTGTTTTTGCTTGTACTGTTTGTTTTGATAACATTTTAAAGATAGGGTAAAATCAGTTCTCTCATAGGTCACAGGGGTAACAATACCGAAAAGGACTGACTTAGTGGAACGCGCGTAAATGATTGCAGCAAGAAGCTGCCGGCGGTATACAAGGTGCACAGGTCGTGGGGGCGGCTCGTGCGGCTGGAGCTGAAGCCGCACCCGGCGCTGGCGCGGCTGTGGGGAGGCGCGGCGGCCGCGGCGCTGCGGCTGCGCGGCTCGCTGGCGCCGGCGCTCGCGCCGCCCGCGCCCTGGCTCTCGCCCACCGCCGGCGCCAGCCTACTCACGGAGACGGCGCTCATCAGGTCACTGCACTCTATTTTTTTTTCTTGAATACCAAACGAACATGCAGGCCACCTGGTGTTAAGAAGACGAAAAAGAAGAATATATTTCATACCATAAACTGTAACAATATGGCGACATAAACCTAAATAATTTAGTTAACTGCAATTTACACTGACACTGATACAACAACAGTTATGGCAATGTTATAGCATTAGGTGAAATCGAGTTACTCTCAGCCTGTCTGTACCCACACGGTTGCTGATTTTCAGGGTATTTCTATTTTTTGTATAGTTCAGAATGCGGAGTTTACGCTATAATTATTTAATACCAAAACGACGTCCATATGCAACCTCAGACAGTTCCTTAGTATATATACACAGTATATGTGGAAGAGCAGGGCATCCTGACACAGGTATAAATTTACTTAAAAGGATGTCCCAACAGTACATATCACTTATATTGTATTAGTGTAACAAAATTATAATTAAATAAATAAACCTTAGTACTACGTGCGATCGTAAATAGATGCTCCTACTGAAGACTAAGATGGTAGCCTCATGTTTACTGTTTTCCGACAACCATACCAGAGAGCATTTAAAAAATAATAAAATAATCACTTAACAGGATGCCAATGTATGTGATGAGCCAGTCCAAACTCCTGGAGGAAGCGCCACCGGGGTCTCTGCACCCTGTGCTGGACAGCCTCAACCAGCTGGGGGAAGTGCCGTGGGTCATCAACAAACCCATCCTGGATCTGCAGCTGCAAGTGTTCAGGTAAGATATAAAGAATATACATATTGGTATGTAGTTAGTTGAACGTGCGCAAGCTTTGATTGAATTAAAAATTGTTAATATTTAGTTTTTTTACTGCCCCCTTATTGTCGATCGACGATCAGTAGAAACTTGCCGCTCGCTTGAACTTGCAGGCCATAGGTGTCGTTGCTTTCCTGTTTAAACATGTTCTTCTTAGACTCTTACTGTTGCATATTTTCACTTTCAGATCTGGCGGTAACAAAAAGCTTGATATTCCTCCGCCCGCGTCAGCCCTGGACACCTCCCAGTTCCCGCAAGACAGCGGGGGGTCGGCCGTCCTCAAGCGCCGCCTGGCCATCAGCCGCGCACGCGCCGATATGCACTCACTGTGGTGCGACTCGCTCTATAAGTTGTCTTTGGCTAATCATTACAGGTTTGTATGAAATTATACCTTGAAAAAATGCTTAGAATCTGTTTTGTATGTTAGGGCGGGTCTAGCAAACAAGGTCTCGGAGCGCAGCCACACGCACTTATATGCATACTACATAAATAAAAGAATCTAAAGAGTTTACTGTCCATGTTCAGTAGTCTCTATCTATATACATCTATATTCAATGTCAGGTAGTACTACAATTGTACTAGGGACTATTATTTGCGTTTGTCATTAAGGGACCGCATCTTCTGGATGCCACACAACCTGGACTTTCGCGGGCGCGTATACTCGGTGGGCCCGCACGTGTCGGCGTTGGGCGCGGATCCAGCACGGGCACTGCTGACGCTGGCGTGCGCGGCGCCGCTGGGGCCTACCGGCCTGCGCTGGCTGCAGCTGCACGCCGTCAACCTCACCGGCACCATGAAACGGAACACCATCGAGGAAAGGTTGCTGTCCATATCTATATATCAGCGTATCCCATTTGATGGGTCGCAACCCAGTACCGGGCCATTAAATTAAAATACCAGGTCGCACCATTCCCACCTTATCGTCGTCCTATAAAATATTGTTGAAACTTTAAAATGTATCTATGTAAGCAATGTATGTGTTATGTGTATTGTATTGAAGAAACTCAGGTGACTCCATATTATGTTGATTATTTATCTGCTTATCTAGGTTCGCATATGCAGAGAGCATAATGGATAAGATATTGGACTCCGCTGACCGACCGCTAGATGGGAAAGGATGGTGGAAAGAATCTGAAGAACCGTGGCAAACTCTAGCTTGTTGCATGGAAATTGCGAAAGCGGTTAGATCACCTGATCCAGAAGGTATTTATAATATTTATACAGTTCATATAATTTAAATTAATAGTATCATCATTAATTATAAATAAATAAAATAAAAATATATACATAATTTTACACCCAGACATTCATACTCATCACACACAAATTTGTCCTGAGTGGGAATCGAAATCACGAACTCCGGTTTAGTCAGGGTCAATAACCACTAGACCGAAAGGGCAGTGATGAAACTGATTGACGACTGCTGATTGTTACATCGGGCGAAGCGCGAGATATTAAAGTAATGTTAATGATGTTAATGACTGTCCCAGCATACTGTAGCGGGTTCCCGGTGCACCAGGACGGCTCGTGCAACGGGCTGCAGCACTACGCGGCGCTGGGCCGCGACGCGCCGGGCGCCGCCGCCGTCAACCTGGCGCCGCACGCGCGCCCGCACGACGTCTACACCGACGTCGCCTCGCTCGTACGTCTGCAACTGTACTCCTTTACCGACAATGTATAAATCTGTAGTATGTCCAATATGTATCAATACGTCGCCGCTCTACTAACATGTTGGAATTGTTTAACTTTCAATATTAATATATCTCATATGGTCATAAATTTAAACATGAAAAATTTTTTATAATCAATAGGTTGAAAAGCAACGCGTGAAAGACGCAGCAGCCGGTGTTCCGGCGGCAGTCATCTTAGAGAACTTCGTTCGCAGGAAGGTCATCAAACAGACGGTCATGACCACAGTGTACGGTGTCACCCGCTTCGGGGCTCGCCTACAGATCGCTAAACAACTAAAAGGTTAAGTTTTGTCTGTGTACTATGAAAATATAGTGTTTACAAAATAGTTCCTTGAAGTGTGATAAGTATTGTACGGGGTAGAGAGTAACTTTTGTTTTTATAAATCTGATCCCAAAAAAAATTTTGTAAATACATACTTATATAGATAACAATACACCCAGACACAGAACAAATATTCACGCTCATCACACATACATTTGTTCTGGGTGGGGATCGAACCCACGACCTTCTTACCTCCACGTTTCCTCACTATGATTTTCTTCACTGAAGAACAAGTGATAATTAATCTATAATATGCACATAATATCGAAAAATTGTAGGTGCGTGTGGGGACCGAACTCGGTCCCACCGGAATGGTAGGCCGAAATTCAACCACTAGGCTATTACTGCTCCTTTTCAATCTATCTATCTTTCTAATAGCTAACATTAATACAATTCAACAGATATCGAGGAATTCCCGAAGGAGCACGTATGGACGTGTTCGCACTATCTCACGAGTAAGACCTTCGACAGCCTCCGAGAGATGTTCACCTCCACGAAGCTTATACAGGACTGGTTCACTGACTGTGCCAAGTAACTGCTTTAATTATTTATAACTTTTAGGGCAGATTTTTCAATACTCAGATAAAGTGTCAGATAGCATTTATTCGACAGATAGTAAACAAATGGATTTCTCAATAGTCGGATAGGCTCTATTCGAAGAATAAATCGCTTGCCGGTGGTAAATGGAATATGAAAGGAAATGAAATGCAATTAAATGAAATGAAATTATGCGTTTAGTTAAATTAAATTGAAAAATAAAAATAAATTATAAGACCGATAAAAAGTTGAATAACTTGATTCGTTTGGTAGTTATCTGACGTTTTATCTGACGAGTGCTACAAACAGATCAGTCCATCAAATCTCTGATAGTGGTGTTCAACTATATTTTTATTTTTTTTTTATTGAATAAATGTAGAAAATGAGCGTGCTGGCCACCTGGTGTTAAGTGGTCACTGCAACCCATGGACATCCACTTGCAACTTCAGGCACTACCTTAGTCCTACCTGAAATCGCAAATATATGCGTTGCTACTTCTGACGCCTCGTATTGGTTGCCTCCTATTTAGTGAACTCCGACATCCACATTCCACACTCTTTCCGAAACACAATAAATTGCTTTACGGTAGATATGGGTGTGGCGATGGAACTACCCCGGGCCTACTAGCACTAGTTACTAGCACTGGAATATAACCCTTAAGTCATCAGTTGTTTATTTACCAGCTCAATTCGTTTCTTACGTATTAAAAGCCATGCTACATGTGCTATCAATCTTAGAAACTTTGAAACTTTGAAACTTACGAAATTTTTCTGACCATTGGTACAACTTTACAGTAATATTCTAAAGTTACATTTTTCTACAATGTGAAAATAGGTATTGCCAAGTATAGAACATCCATATAATAGCGAACGATTTCTTGTATCCTTTCGAACGATTTGATAAAGAAGACTACGGAATAGCCTCCGCGGTGCAAACTGGCTTCCATCCAAATTTGCATTTAGGAATAGTTTTATAAAAGTATTACGATAAATCACTATTGCGTCATTACTTTACTCACAGTATTTTTTCCATTTAGTTTTATTTTTGATGGGTACTAGGTTCGTATTTTGTTTGGTCAAATTATAGCTTGGATTGATCCATAATTATTTGATAATGTATAACTAACTAATATTAATCGACAGTACCTATAGCAAGTAAGTATTACTGTATTTTGTACACCTGAAAAGGTAAATATGGTCTGAACTAAATGTTTATAATATACCACCTTTGTACCTACCCATATTTGTGCATATAAATTGTTACATATTTTTTCAAATTTTTGTTTGATACTTTACTAACGAGATAGAAGCGAGAAATAAATTTTTTTGGAACTATTGTCTGTCTGTCTGTGCGCGCATCACGTGAAAACCTGTGGACGGAATTGGAAATACATAGAATACTTTCCATTACGAGAATTGCCGTGACTAAGCCGAATAACGCGCGGGCGAAGCCGCGGTCGTAAGCTAGTAGTATATATAATATAGATACAGAAACTGCAGTTTTAACCATTTTTAAATTTCAGGACCGATATCCAGTTTGTAAACTGCTACAGGGAATCGAAAATTGGCTCAGGCAGGCGCTAGCATGATTCGATTAACTGATGTTGTGTGAGGGACCTAACGGAAATGTTGTCGTAAATATGACATTTCAGTTAGCTCCTTCCGAATTTACTTTCTCCGTTTTTAAATAATAATTGCACGTAAATTATTGTAGTATATTTGCAATCCACTGGCCACTGTTCTGTACTTAGCTAAAAACTAACCCAAAGTTAAGCCGTAACTCGAAAAGTGTTTAACCAAAATTTATCTTCACAATTCAGATTCAACGCCAGTAAATTGGAGCAGCTATCAAAACCACCTGTGGCAGCCAGTGGGAAAATTTGAATCCAATCCAATCGCAAATATGACTGGGGTCGGAAGTAGGTAGAGGAAATTTTATTTCGCGAATAAACCGGGAAGTACCACCGCCACACCCAATTCTACCGTAAAGTAATTTATTGTGTTTCGGAAAGATGGTGTGGATGCCGGAGTTTACTACGAGGCGACCATTCTTAGTCCTCAGAAATAACAACGCGTCTATTTGCGATTTCAGGTAGGACTAAGGTACTGCCTGAAATTGCATGTTAAGCTTTCATTCTCCCACTATTTATCGCCAAATACATTGCAGTATTACCTTAGATCCTGATACAACTACTGATATTTTTTTTTCTCCTGGTAAAGAATAGACATTTTAAAAGGTTGAATGATCTTCCTCCTGAGGCATTTCCTGCAGACTATGACATGGGGTTCTTCAAGAAATGCGCTAAGACAGCACTCCTCCAAGACCGGCATCGCATCGGCGACTCCTCTGGTGTTGCTCATGTCCATAGCCGACGGTGACCACTCACCATCAC
>DWNH01000703.1:0-13689 GCA_018249895.1 Tiana niger
TGGTAAGTGATCACCGTCGCCTATGGGCATGGGCAACACCAGAGGAGGCGCCAATGCGTTGCTGGCCTTGGAGGAGAGCTCTTTTAGTGCCTTTCTTGAACGTCCGCATGAAATATCTACTAAAAAGCAATATAATACAACTAAATAAACATTTAAACACATGAATTAGTTGGACAGAGCCTCCAATGTTCCTTCAACGCGTCTACGAATAGCCCTACGACTCTCGTAGCGTCGTAGGCAGGTGCGCGTAGGCTCGTAGCTTACACGTAGCAGCTACTAAGGATTCCCGAAGTGGTCGATATCGACATAAACGAAAACCGCATAGTTTTTAAATTGGTTATTATTTTGTATCAATACGAAGAAATCTAGAGGTACGATATTTAAAGTAATTTGGCTATGGGAGTCTGAGATATCAGTTCATTTTGTTAAAAAGGTCTCTTGCCCAAAATAGTTTAGACATCCCGATACTAAATGGGATAAATGTAAGTGCTACGTTAAGTATAAAAATTGGATAAAATACAGAACATTATACATTAATACAGAACATTGTACGTTGAAAATACAGAACTTATGTACATATAACGTTGATTTACAGGGATTTCTATAGTCTAGAGTTCTAGACCATTTTAGCACAAAGGAGTACAAACTCGTATTTTACATTTCAGTTTACAAGTACAATATTCAAAGCATTATTTCTGAAGCGTAAAGTATACTGTTAGGTCCTATCTCATCCACAAAGTTAGCAGGCATCAGGTTATAAATGTGTTTCATTACGCCACGAGCGTAAAGAGCAAAAATGCCGCTATTTGAATATGTTTCGCCCTAACATGCGACATCTAAGTATACGACCCGAGCAAATTGACTTAATTCAAAATGACGTATGTATGCTGAATTCTTCGTAATGTAAGCTTAACGTGAAAGGTTTATAGTCTAATTTGGACTATTACCGCTCCGGTTTATATAGCAAGTAAACTCTATATCCTCGGGAGTACGTAGCAAGGGATTAACATTTACATAAGAGGTATCTTTGAGCTGAGATGTTAAATTCATTGCTCAGTCGCTGGACCCTTTTGTTAAATGTTTTAAGTAATAACATAAGAACCTTCGCACCCTAACCCTCAGATGGTAAGTACCTTAATGTGTTTATTTATACAAGCAAAAGGGCACCAGGTCACTTGATATGTCTACTATGTACTCTGAAGTTTTTTTTAATTTTTTCTCCTTTCTCTATTTAATTTGTAATTTCCATTTTTCGTGTATGATTGAAACTTCAACATCTACTCTGGGTTATCAAAGTGTTTGCCCTCTGTTGTGATAAAAGATAACTTTAGGTCTAATAGTCCCTATCCACAAAGATAGTCATCATCAATTCATCATGGTCCCACTGCTGCGAACCGGGTGTCGTTTTGGGTGAGAAGGATTTAGGCCATAGACCACCACGCTGGCCAAGGTTCCACACGATGTTTTCCTTCATCGAAGAGAAAGTGATAATTAATTTTATAGTACGGACATGATATCGAAATATTAGAGGTGCGTGCGGGGTCGAACCCGGACCCGCAGAAACAAATCTATCTACTATCACAAATATAGTACGGCCATGTTTATCTTATCCCACGAAGTAGCTGTTGATGTTACTCGGACATTTAGAACATCGCCTCATGTAAACGCCATTTACTTACTGATAGAAGAGAAATACAATCCAGTCCCCTTTGCCTGTAACTAAATATTAAAGTTACATATCATGGCACAACGTTTTGAAATACAATACATTACAACATTTAAAACAATATTAGCTAAAAATTCAGTTTACATTAAAAAATCGAAACTAACGATATGATATGACGACCGGTGTGGTGTAGTGGTTACCATACCGTTCCACCATTGGAAGGGCCTTGGATTCGATTCCCGACGGGGCAAAGGCTTAAATGATAAATTTAGAATCCTGTTCTTGGTCTGGGTGTTAGTGTAATTGTCTTTGTGTGTGTCCCCGGTAGCTAGGACACGAGGAATCCTAGTACGATTATGAGTGTGAACCGTTATTTACATTATAATAAGCGAAGCTGATAAAAAAATGTTAAAAATGAAAATGATATGAAAAGGATTGTAAATAGAGCTCTAACAACGTAAAGATTTTATTTGATAACATCTCAAAGAATTTTATATCTTTCAGCTTTTAAAGTGCATAACCGTAAAGGCATCTTTGACAAGATTTCAACAAGTCGCAAGCACTCCCTACTGTTTATTGCTAAAAACAAATATATTAGTTTCAAAACTAAAATACATCTAAAGATTGGTATATGGTACATTCTGATGAACCTGGTCAGGATATCGGGACACACTTACTAAATTGTTGCATTAACATCGCTCCTCCATAAATGTTCAAAGCTTCAAATAAATACGAAGTGGCTGAAATTACCGTTGAAACATACCGCTACCTATAAACATACAGGCGATAAAAGCCTGCTAATAAAATAGTAGCAAATATTCATCTCCTTCATTTCCATGGTCTTAAAGTAATATTTTTATTAAATGTTAGGAAACTCCTTTAAACATAATCGCTAAAGTCGTTTAAAATTCGAATTATTATTATTCTCTAGTTTTCGTTTAATATTTCTGCGAACTATTATCTGGAATCCCAAGTGTAGTGTTCTGTATGAAATTAGTTCTGAAAACGTTCCGAAACTTTTTCTCTTTGTTTCAACTTTTCAACCTCATAGCCATTTTTCTCGAGAAGGAAAGTATTTATTACTTTTCACATTTTATTGTTTGAATTTTATTGAAGCTGTAAAATGCTTTGATTCGTAAGAAGCTCTGAGCACATACATTTTTTATTGTTCTTTTTCTAAAATTTGTTTTTTTATTTGACTGGCCTCGTGGTCTAGTGGTTAGCGAACCTGACTGCTAAACGGGAGGTTATGGGTTCGATCCCCACCCAGAAAAAATGTTTGTGTGCCGAGCATTTAAAAAAATTATTTAAAAAAAACATATGTATGTTTATCAGTTGTCTGGTTACCATAGCACAGGCCTAGTTGCCTCGTTTGTGATCAGATGACCGTGTGTGAGTTTGCCCTGAGATATTTATTATTTATTTATTTTATTACGTAGCGTAGTGCAAGTCGCGTCCCTCTGCATACTTCCAAAGTATGCTAATGCTATAACTATTTATATTAGAGTATGTTTTAGGCCTTTCCCAGTGTCCCTTTTTATATACAAGATCTTTTTTATATAATTTTGTATTCATAAGTTCTAAATGTTTATTGTTGTAGGTTAGGTATTATTCTTAAGGGGTGACATTCGCAATTCAGTGAATCCTTCATTGTCATCCCCCAGTCACAACGTGACGCTAACACCCTGACACGGGTCGCGGCCGGCCGCGCTGTCACCGCACCTTAGCAATAGTCCACATGTCTTGTGAACATGCTAATCGTTTTTTGATATAACATTTTAAAACAATAATTACATCGACTGGCTTCTTTTACTAGTGGATGGACCTGACTGGTAAACGGGAGGTCGTGGGTTCGATCCCACTCAGAACAAATGATTGTGTGATGAGCACTAATATTTGTTATATGTCTGGGTGTATTGTTATTTATATAAGTATGTATTTAAAATTCTGTATGTTGATCAGTTGTCTGGTCACCATAGCCCAATTTGATCAGATGGTGGTGTGTGAGTAAAAAAAAATTAAAAAAAATAAATTTAAAAGTGTACTAATACTGTAACTGCCTAGTTCTTAGACTTAGTTGTTAGAACTCCTGCTTCCTCTAACACTTCGTTGTCTGCCCTGTCTTCTCCTGTTTTAACATTATAATAACATTGGAGCATTTGTTTGTGATATTAAAATTAAGAAGAAATTATTAAACGAAATATGATCAGTCGTTTTTTAATTTTTTTCTGTGTTATTTTTGTTGCAAGCAGGCCTTGAATAGTGGAATTTATTTTGATGACATTTTTATGCATTAACTTAACAAAGGAGAAAAGATTTTATTTAGGACAATATAGGATTTAGAAGCTTTCTTTGTGTCAAAATATTAACTGTTAAAATATTTTTTTTTGTTTTATAAAGTACAGAAATCGCCATCCGTAGTTATATATAAATGATCACTCGCTCTTCAGTAAAGGATCTTTATGAAACACTTATTTACATTATAATATCACTTCCATCTCTTTTATACATTGTTTCCCAATAAATCCTTGCACGCAAAAAAACATCCCGAACTAGGCTTTACTCAACGAAACCGAAAAAAGGTAGTCCCGCGGGAAATCACAGACGCCATTACAGCCTGCGAGCGCCTGATTGCGCGAGCGATTGCGGTGAACACTGCGAGCGCGCCGCTGTGCCGGCTTGTTGCCGAGCTGCCGTGTGCCCACCCAGTGACGTTTACTTTTTGTTTCTCTTATATTTATTTTTTATTAGGTTTCGGACCTATATATGTATTAAATGAATTTTTTTATTGAATAAAAGTAGCAAACGAATGTGCAGGCCACCTGGTGGTAAGTGGTCACTGCAACCCATGTATATCCACTTGCAACTTCAGGCAGTACCTTAGTCCTACCTGAAATCGCAAATAGATGCGTTGCTACTTCTGAGGACCAAGATGGTCGCCTCGTACTCGGTAAACTCCAGCATCCACACCCTCTTTCCGAAACACAACAAATTGATTTACGGTAGAATTGGGTGTGGCGGTGGTACTTGCCGGGGCGCCAACCTACTCACTATAATTTATCAAGGTACTATATCCTTACTTTACAGTTAAGGATATATCATGAAATATATTTATACAACTAAAAGTAACATTAATGAGTATTTACAATTCCTGACAATCCGTAAGATTTCAACCTCTCGTTCTCGGCAGACCGAGTTCAATCCCATCTAATTATAAACAGATGTTAATAGTTCTTCGTTAAAAATTGTAAACAAACCGCATTTCTAATTTTCCATAACACACTAAAAAGCCAAAAATGTGTTAATAGGTTGCTTTTGTTGATAATGATCAATGGCGGATCCAAAACTTTAGTTTAGGGAGGGATTTGGCAAAAGTTCGCTTGAACTGTAGGTATCCAACGTAAATTAAAAAAACAATATTTTCAGTTTACTATATTTTTCACCCAATATAAAGTAGTAAGATGGTATAAAAGTTGTCTCAGGTGCACTAAGATACTTTTTAATCGACCGCTAATAAGCTTCACATATGTATAGCAATTCTTTCGCCATTTCATAAATTAACTTTGCATTGGATAAAATAACTTTGTATTAAACTGTTATAATATTTAATGATTACTTCTCCATAATTCACTTCCCTTACGCATAATCCGCAAGATTGCTTAGCGCGGAGATGAGCTCCGGTCTGTAACTGTCTACAGGAAGTAACAATAATGCCTTCATAACAGTAAATATAATATCATGTCTAAAAGCTAAAAGCGTCCGTGTCATAATAATAAAATTTCAGCACTAGAGTTCATAAAAAAATACACACTTCGGTTTTTTACCACCTTCATTGCCACTTAACTGAAGCCCTGATACCTATTTTACGGTTCCTTAAAAAAGATAAGTATTATTATATTTTTAAGCACATGTTACCTTATTACGTAAGTAGTAATGTTATTAGGTGATTTTCAAGATTGATGACTTAGTTTCAGCTATGTGTATAAGCTTTTTTTTATATTAGAAAGATGTAGCATATAGGGGTAAACGAAAGTCGAAATATCTTGTTTTGAGTGGTCTCTGCAACCGATAAATATCCATAGTCGACAGGAGTACCTGAGATCTTACATACATTCGTTACTACTCCTGAGGATTAAGGTTGTCACCTCATATTTAGTATAATTCGGCAACTACACATTTCTTCCGAAACACAACAAATTGCTTCACGGTAAAAAAGGGTTGCGCTGCGACTAACCGTTCAGTGAACTTACTACCTTACAATGCAGCTTTTCTTATCTAAGTAAAAGTTAGTAAGTATGTGTAACAATTTCAATCTGAGTTACATTACCCTGGGAGTTTATTGCAGTCGAATTGGAATAAAGTCTACCGCGTCATATTTATTGCTGTGGAGAGGACAGAGTGGACACTGCGCAACAACGGGAGGGTCGTGTCGAATAACAGAATTATTGCTATTGATTTTAGAGTCGAGACCAATCAGGACAATTCCTTGTCGGGCTCAACTCAATCGCCCACATCCGCTCATCCCGAGTCAAATACACGGATTCAAGCATAAGTGTTGTCGGCGCATTATGAAATACGGCTTTTACACTAATACTCATCGCTTGAAGCAAAAGAGTAATAATAGAGTTAATCAATTTAATACTGTTATTAAAACTATGAGTCGAAAATTATATAAAGGAATCAAATTTCGTGAACTCAAACATATGAATACAAATGCAAACGATAATTGCATTTGCAATGTTTGCATTACTTATTGCAGTACTTATACGATATATTGCATTACTTATGCGAAAACCGTTTTTCCGTTTCCATTTTGGCAATATCTATAGATTTTAAAATCTAATGAAATATAATCCTGACTCTACATTCTGAAAGCACAAAGAAATTTTAAAAAGGTATAATCAAGACCTATCAAAATTTTACCATAATTCATATTTGGAGGCATAACAAGTTCGTGGAGAAATAAACGTAAACACCTTTATTTTACTAACAAAGTCTAGCTTGAGTTACCGCCGAGATGTTAGCGGTAAAAATGATTTTTAAATCACGAATAAACCATAAAAGCAACGGTAAGACCAACCCCGCCACCCCATGCATCGCTTTCAGCTGCATTGCGCTACCAGGACTATAACTCACTTTTATAATGCGAATACCCGTTCTATTATATCGCTTCTATTGTTACAATGGTATTCCGCGACGGGATTAAGGGAGCGTGTCCGTGTTTCGTTGATAATTGTAATAGACGACGTTGTATCCCATATATTGTTACATAAACAAACGAAAATAATGAGTGATTTCAAAATACCAATAGTTATCATTAATAATAAAAAAAATAATATTTGATGTGGCAGTCATTATTAAAGGTGATAGCGTAGCCAAACATTGGTTTAGCAGCAAGATACATATGTATATAGACTATTAGTTTTTTCGAATATAAATGGGATAATTTATTAATAACAATGACAACGTAGAATAAATACCTTGGTTTAGCAGCGAGATGTAAGAGGAAGTTTAAGATACTTTTAACTACCCAATTTTTGCATATAAAGTTTTTTTTTATTTACCGCCATCTGTTTTAGACCTAAAGTTACTACCGTAAAACTGCAGACACGGGTTGAGGCAATCAATGGTATTTTAACAGATTTAGCTGTACATTTTTCGAAAAAGTTTTTTGTATTTTAAATGTATAAAGTTGTAATCGAATCTCAATTTTTGTACTGTTTGTACCTGGCCGGTTTTGTAATAATTAAAAAGGTAAAATTTTTAAAAAGAAAAAAAGGAACTGTTTCCAGCCATTTTTCATTTATTTTTCTATCCGCCAAATTGAGTGAGTGAATGTAACAAAGAAATTCAATACATTTTAAATTGTTACAAAAAAGTGAAAAATCCTACACAAGCCCAGAAAACAAGTGTGACATTTATTGACTTAATTCAGTGTCAGTAATAGTGGCACAAGGATGTGTGTACTTACTATTTTTAATTACGAGAATTTTGATGTGAAAAATCGAAAACTTTTCGCGAATTTCTAATCGCCCTGTTATGAATAAAACGAAACTCCTTTTTAAATTAACATTAGCATTGGCATTCAAGTAGCATTAACATTAAAATACTGATGTTAAAAATATGTAAATACTAGTGCTACATATTTAAGCACAGAAACTTAAACAAAACAGAAATGTAGCAGTACTATTTAAATCATCAAATATACGTAGGTCTTTCCAGTTTTGCCTAAGTTTGTAGAACATATTAATTCATAATGAGATGTGTCTGCAGTTTCCTATAAAAGTTTTCTCATTTATTATACTCGTAGTTTGCATTCGTTACCTACTCGCCTACACGAGAACTGCATACTGACAGCACTATTTAAAATATTACATAATACCCTTGTCGAGAGTTCGGTAGATAGCTACACTTTACCCTAATTTATTTCTTCCTTCGGGTACATTTTCTTATTGCGTAAAAGTTTTTCCAAGCGTCTCTCGAAAACGTGTCAAGCAACGTCTCTTAAGAAACTACTCACACATGATTTTAAACGTGACACACAAATTGGTCACTTAAGGAACTTTCCCTAAGGTAAACATATCATTCACTTCTTTCTTTGGGTACATTGTTTTATTTTATAGGTGCGGCAGTATTTTCCGGAAGTGCCAATACACTACGCGCCCTTTGATACCGTGTTTACACAATTCCGCCTAGTCTAGTCACCTTCGTTAGGAAACACTACTCGCAGATGATTTTGAATGTGAAACACAAAATAATCACTACAGGAACTTTCCCTAAAGCGTTGTGTTAATGCGATAATATTATACCACGAGTCCCACGAAAAGGTGTTTCCGCAATTCCCCCTGGCCAAAGCTCCTTTCTAAGGAAACTACTCGCAGATCATTTTGAACGTTAAAACTCAATATGATCACTTATAACTTTCCCTACAGTGTACCTTAGATATTTACTTTTTTCTTTGGGTACATTTTCCTATTTTGTAAATGCAATATTTTTTAAAAGTACCAATAAATAATATAACGCCCTTCTCGATAACGCGATTTCGCAATTACGCCTAGTTAAGTCAACTCTCTTAAGAAGCTCTGCTCGCAGATGAATTTGAACGTGAAACACAAAATAGTCATTACATGAACTTTCCCTTAGCTGTACATCTATTCATCCTCATTTACTTCTTTCTTTGGGTACATATTCTTATTGTGTGAGTGCGATAATGTTTTCCGACAAGACCAATACATCACGCTCCCCTCGATAACGTGTTTCCGCGTTTTCGCTGACTAGTCAAGTCGCCACGCTTACGAAGATCTGCCTGCAAATTATTTTGAACGTGACACACCACATTTTTGTGATCACGTTAGAGATATTTCTTTGGGCGTTATTAACTATAATTTCTCTTGCTAATTTTTATTTAGTATTAAATTAATTTTGTGCAATTTCATTAAATTATACTTATTAATTACTTATAAACATACAATACAATATCATAAAAACTTTAACAGAGTGCTTTTTTTCTAGTTTTACTAAATCGTAAACGGTACAAAATTAATTTATTTACAAAACGTAATCTATGATTCTATATTAATAATAAAACTGGAGACAGGGTCTTCTCTGTTAGTTATAATAAATTATACAATCTGAGAGCTACAATAAACCAGTAGAACGCCAAAATACTGCTTATAAATCTAGTGTATCCATTATTTTACCATTGTTTTTTAAGTACTTATATTTTTATCTTTCGTTGTCGTTACGTTCCGTTATCCGCGTTAAAAGACTGTCTTATACACTTATGTATAGTCTTGCCTCCAGTCTTATACCTACATATCTTGTGACTTAAAACATAGATTTTTTTTTCTCATCAAAATTATTTTGATGGTAGAGGTAAAGCTAATATATTAATTCTTTCTGCGCAGAAATCCGCTGTTTTCCGAGCATGCTGTGTGAACAAGAGCATGCACTACATAAATTGCTGAGTTATCTCGAAACCCTCAGTAAAATGTTTCCGCATTTCCGCTGACTGGACGGAACGTCACTGAACTCTGCGCAATGACGATTTGGAATCTGTATGAAATAAAATCATCATCACATTCTTGTTATTAAAAATATTCGATCACGAAGCCAGTAGAAAGCTGTGTAATATTTAATTGTGGGGCATGTTAATGACGCGTTTTATTTTACTTTATACATTTGTTTTGGCTTTTTTTGCATTTCTTTTGTTTTTTAAATATTAAATAATAAGTTATTGACAACGGCAGAAAGGGCGCGCGTGCGAGCCGCTTACAATAAAAAAAAAAGAGGAAAAAGGCGGCAATGCGAGTCCTGCTCGATGAAGATACCGATAGAATTAAATATTACACAGCTTTTTACTGGCTTCGTGGTCGAATATTTTTAATAGCAAGAATGTGATGATGAACTTATAGAAGTTTCATGTCATCATTACCTTAACTATAATTATTTTAGACTAGCTTTTGCCAGCAGTTTCTTCCGCGCGATGTTTGGCCTAACCATAGCATTTACCGGAGTAAAACATATTCTAATTTTAATCCAGGTTATGAACTATCTGCATACCAAATTTCAACCAAATCAGTCAAGCTGTGGTTGCGTGATTGAATAACAAACATTTAAATATACAAACGATATAAATGTGAAGACATTTATAATATTAGTAGAATATATCTCTTTGCAAACTAAGCATACCTTTTGACTCTATTTGAAAAGTTTTACTAGCATTAGTAGCACGTAATATTTTGAAATTTGTTCGTAATTTGCTTCAACGATTAGTATTTCATATGATGAATAGACCTGCAATGTAGTAATGAATGTGAAATGCAGTCGTTTTTAGCACGCGATACGCAAATATATCACAAACCAGTTATTAAAATTTAAAATATAGTGTGCCTTTTAAATAAAATATGTGTGATATTTAGTAGTATTTAACAAATATAAATAAATAATATGGACAACTCACTCACAGTCGTCTGATCCCAAATTAGGCAGCTGTACAATTTAACAAATATACAATCAAGATTTTTATTATAATCCAAAATCTTACCTAGATATTAGAAATTTTAGTTTCTGCTATTCAGCTGTTAACACGACACCTAAATATATAGTCATTGTTTAAAAAAAATTGGCAGTCTGTCCGCATGCATTTTTTTCTTTATTATCGTGATGTGAGGCGATCAAGACATTTTAGCGCTAAATCTTAACGATATGTTAGAAATGAATAAAATTGGAGCTTTTCCTATTCAGGTATTTACAAACTTTCTCTTTGTTAGAACAAAAGTAGCAAACAAGCATGCAGGCCACCTGGTATGAAATGGTCACTGCAACCCATGTGCCAAGGGTGTCCACCCTTATGCAACTTCAAGCAGTAACTTTAGTCCTACATGTAATCGTAAATAGATGTGTTTCTACTTTTAAGGACTAAGACTACTGACCTCTTAGTTAGTACTATATGTAGTAGTAAATTGTTGTCAGTCTATGTGGCTGCTTTTTTATCGTCGTGATATCAGTCGATTTTTTAGTTATGGCCTTTAAAGTGCGTACCTTAAAGGCTCTATTGGCTCCTAAACAGTGAAGAAAAACCGTGAATAAATTTGCACAAGAATTCCCCGTAATATTCTCAAAAGGTGATTTCTGAGAAGGGACCTGTGCCAAATAGTTGACCAGCAATATTTTGTTTTTAACAGTAAAAATTCTAATAGAAAAGTTAGATAAAACAGAAATCGAAAACAATCAAATATACAAGTTCATAAAATCTAAAATTGTGTTCCTAATAAAATATTATTTTCTATAAACTTAATATATTACATTAATGATTATATTAGATACTTTTAAAAAAAAATATTTTATTTTTTACACAAATATTTTTAACGTTTGTCAGCCTTTTTGCCCCTTAAACAGATGGTCATTTCACATTCAATCATCGTTATGTGATTACAAGATTTTTTGTTAAGATCCATCCGTTTCGTTGTACGTTAGAGTTAAAGGTAAAGCAGTTAAGTTTTTTTTTAGTTATAAAATCGTAAGTGAAATAGTAAAAATATACATTTTATTAAGATCTTACCTTTTGATGTAAGTTACGATATTGTATTTAAATGATGTTTTTCAACTATATAAAAAGTCTCATATAAATTAAAAGCATACCTACAGACGACTTTGTCAACGTGTATATTTTTACGCCAGTATTAAATATGTTAGGTACAATAATATAAAAAAAGAAAATAAAAGTCTTAGTACAAATTTTCACCTGCTATCAAGCGGTGCGATTAGGAAAAATATAATTAACTTAAATCGAGAACGCACCTAAACAATCAATCAACATAATGAAGACATCAAGCGATCTTAATAGAAGTCGAGCATGATAAAGGATATTACCGTGGGCCAACATGTCTTGAGGTCTTAATATCTTATCTGAGTGAAGAAGCACGGTGTGCCACCCTCAGAACTGAAGCTTCCCCATCAAGCCTGGGGCGGTGCGGGGCGGCGGGAGGGCGAAATGTTGCGGCCGTTGACACGAATCTCCGGCTCTGTTTATGTATCCCATTGGATTTTTTCCGTATGCGTTTACTGTGAACCGCCTGCTCACGAATGGTCGTTTTGTTTTTAGATCATACGGAGATAACATAAGCAACTCTGCTCATGTCGTTTCTATTATATTGCGCGCTCGACTGTTTGTTTTTTTAATGCAACGGACGGGGCTGACGTAACAGTTTTAGGGATGCCATCACTGGCTGGATTAAATATTTTTATTTAGAAAACAAATTATATAACTAATTTGTTTTTGCCTTTTTCAATGTTCATAAATGAATCACATCACCGATCAAATATTTTGATACTAAGTTTATTTGATTAGTTGATTTCAATGCTCGGCGTCGACACAGCTCTCTTGTTTATTTTTACGCCGTAAATATCGATTCTAGTATTTATAAAATACATATAACTATATCCTCTCCTTTTATTTTGCACCCAACTTTCAGGAAAGTTTTTGATATTTCTTCGTCAATCACTCAAAAACAATAAAGCATCGTTTTAAAACAATTTTCTGTGTTACACAACGTCGTATTACATAACGATAAATATCGTAATTAAGACTTTGACGTCTGTCCTGAAATTGCATTTCGATATTGTCGCTTCAGCGTAATATGTCGTTAAACATAAAAGGCTCTTAGCAATACTGTCGGAATTGTGGAAATAGCTAAAAAAATTAAATAAGTTTTAGTGAAAAAGTCCGGCATAACCTTTGTATCATCCTCGTGATTCAGGAGTACTTATCTAGGATAAACTGCGCACGTAAAAAAAGAATATTTTACAACTTTTATTAAAAACGCTTTGGCATCGCCATTTACGCGCTGATTTTATTATATTCGAATAGCCTGTTTTTCATAAATGTAATAAAAAAATGTCCAATATAAAATTAACAGTTGGCACACTGTTTGCGGGCTTATAATAAGTAATCTTATTAAATTTTTTACCAACAACATTATTAGCTTTGTTAGCTTTATATACCTACCTCTAAAGCTTTATATTCGGGAAAGAACAATATAGTAGTCGGCATGATAAATAATTAGTTTTCTCTGTACATAGTAACACTAAGAACATTTCTCCTTTCTTCTCTGAACCACTCTAAATATCGCTACAAGAACGGATGTGTGAGGCCGGCTGACCAATCGTAAACGATGCTGATAGGTATAAATCATTAATCCTATAATAGAAAGACATAAAAAAATACACCACCGATAAATTGAAACACTTCATCCAACGTGACGACTTCGTAGAACTCCGTTGCCCATTTGGAATTTAGTAAACATTTTCGGCACAACGTAATTAATGGTGAAGATAAAATGTGTCAACGTATAAGATGTGAGAACATATTGCATAAATATTTATATTATCCCAATAATCATTTCATGTGAAGCATAGATTAAATAAACATTTACCTAAATTCTGATAGAGATATGTTGGCTGTATTATATCGACTGCAACAATTAACATTGTCGTAACGGCATTTTGACGATTTTTATTTT